>SNQJ01S0023264.1:173793-197785 GCA_010110895.2 Picea sitchensis | reverse complement strand
TTAGTGAGTTTTTTAGAAAGTTTTTAGATGAAATTGTTTTGTGAGGCTGGGGTGAAAACCAACCTCGTTTTGATTAAAAGTGGGAGTGGATAGTCCCGTCAAGAAAAGATGGGGTGTTTTCAGAATCCCTTTTGAGGAAACCTACTTAAACCGCAACGTTTTGAGAAGAGGCTATGTGAGTGCAAAAGTGACTTTTGTGTGTCAGTGAAAGTGTACCAAAATTTTAGTTATTTAGATGTCACCTTGCAGCATGTGGACATCGCTTGGTCCTTTACAAGAGTTTGATTACCTAAATCAACTAGATGTTATTGGTACAACCTTGCAGAATTTTAAAAGCCCTAGGAGACTAGCATGTGGACATTGTGGTCCGTTACTATCCTTTAACTCCCTATGTGTGAGTTAATCTAGAAAAAGCATGAAACTATCCTAGATTTGAACATGTGGGCATGTGTGGGCTCGTTACAAAATTTTAACTCTCCTAGTTTTCTGATCCAAGAAAGCAGAAATTCAAACACTATTCTAGTTTTGTTGACATGTGGGCATGTATGGGCCCGTTACAAGAATGCGTTTAAAAAATGAAACTAAGAGGGGTCTCGAAAGAGCCGTTGTCCTCTCCTAAAAGTTTTGAAATTTTTAAGGGAGATGAGATCATTTTCACAATCTTTTTCTGATTCTCAAGATCGCCCGAGGGCGCGAGAGAAGAGCATACTCAAGATTGTTACTTGCAATTTCTAGTCCCAAATGTGAGTTTAGATGTGATTTGATGTTCCACTTAAATTATAAATCAAAGCAAGCCATCCACTGTGAGTTTAGATGTGATTTGATGTTCCACTTAAATTATAAATCAAAGTGCCATCCACGGCAAAAAGCAAATAAGGGAAAATGATTTTATCCACCTAAGTGCCTATATGTTTGCTGGGATTATCCCCTTTAAAGTTGAGGGTCTAAGTGCATTTAGAGCATGCATGACATCATTCTTGAGAAGGAAACCGACTTCCCCACATCCAAAACCTACAATGAAAAATTTAGCTCAAATGCGCCGGGCCGTAAATTACAGATAGAGGCGCGTGTTTGCGTGTGCGCGTGTGTTGTAGTAAGAACCAGAGTGCATGCGCGTGTCTGTGGGGTATCGTACCCGCGCGCTTGCTTCAAAAAGTCTGGGAAAAAATTTCGGATTGGTTTCTCCTCAATTTTTGATGAATTGACTTTTAATCAGGTCGGCAGAGGCCGTTTTGTGTCCTTGCAAGTTAATAAAACAGAAAGGAAAGCTAATTAAACCCAATTGAGGGAGGATTTGATACCTAAACCCCCAGCGGAGTCGCCAGTCTTGTTCGTCAATCGTCACGGTAAGCAAAATGGAGCACTAGTACGCCCCGTTGGCTTAGCAAGGCGTAACGATGTCGCGGGAGCAAAAGGGTTAATGTGGTCAAAACAAACTATAATCTTAACCAATTTAACCAGCAACATTACAAAAATAAACAAAACATCAAACATAAGACATTGTGCGGAGCTCGCCAATGAAGTCTCCATAAGCTCGATCTATTAGCGAACTGTCAAGACAAAGATAGTTCCTCTCCTCCGCTTCTGGCAATAGTCCTTCGGCCCTCAACATGGTTTTCCTTACAATGAAATAACAGGGAACCGAACCGAAGGAAAGAACTCGAAGCAACCGGCCGATGAATTGTTTGTCAGCAATGAGCTCAATCATCTCCGATGTGAACAGTCGTTCTTTGAATTCCTTCACCGAAATAATGAGACCTCACATCTATTTATAGAATTTCTCCAGGTGGTCATGTAACCATCTTCAAGTGTGAACATGTACCTGTTTAGGGTTCACTTAGTCATTAATTCACCGAATTTGCAGTATCGCACTCGGCCCTGATCCGAGGGTCAAATCATCTTGGGGTCGGCCCAGGGCGCCTCGAGGTCAATTTATGCAATTAATGTGCCAGACAAAATGTAGCGCGCTGGTTTTGTATGCTGACAGGGGCTGCGTTTGAGCCGGGGCATACCGATAACACGCTTTTGTCCTGCGGCATATGCGCTGCATCGTCATCGAGCAGCCCCTTCAATTTTGGTTACTTGGTATAGTTTTGGACCCTTCTGGAATGCCGCGAACTTAATTCATTGGCCATGAATGACTTCATTACATCGTCGGGTTGATGATGGAGTTCAATTTCGGGCGTGCGCACGAAATTTCAGTGATAACAATATTGATGAGTCATAGTCAATAAGAAGTTGATACATGATTGGTAAAGAAGCTACTTGGTACATGGTTGATTTTAATCTCTGTTTATGGTACGTTGATTACGTTGGCGCCAGCTTCACCCTGTTTATGGTACGTGCCGACATAAAGTTGGTAATGGTTGATGAATCGCGGTACCGTGTTGATTAATAAAGTTGGTGCATGGTTGATGCACTTGTTTATGGCGTTGATTATAGGTTGCGCATGGTTGATGCACTTGTTTGCAGGCCAGTTTGATTACAAAAGGTTGATGTACGGTTGATGCATGGTTCGATTTATTGGTACAAGTTTACAACCAGATATCTCATGCTGGATAGTGTGACAATGGTTCCATCATTCTACTTCTACTTCGTGGTGGTAGGATCGGGCAAGGACAGGTGGTTGTAGCTACCTCCAGTTGTAGCCAGAGAACACAATGGGTTCTAGCCTCCTTCTAGTTGGTGCTAGAAGATTTTTTGGGAGTTGGTGCTTCCATTTGGTTGGTTTTAGAGAAACCTGGGAGTTGGTGTTTTCATCTAGTTGGTGCTGGAACAGTAAGGAAGTTGGTGCTTCCAATGAATGTAATTCTTCAAGACATATAAGAAAAACATTCCGTGGTTTTTTCATGCTTTGGGTTTGGCAAAACCGTATTGTATGTGTATGATTGTTCATTTGTTCATTGCTTATTTACTTTGCGCTATTGGATAATAATGCTCATTGATATAGCACTTGATTATATGGTTAAAGTATTCATTTGTTTCATTACTCATCACCCCCTCGAATCCAACAATTGGTATCGTGAGCCTACCTCTTCAGAAATAGTTTAAACTTCACTAGGAAGGGATCATGGATTATTCGGGAGAATGTAGTACCAATGTTTACTGGTCAGAACTGTTTTGGCATGAGATATAAGGTAAGGACGAAGTATTTTACAAAAGTACGTGGACATTATATTTGGCTATCATTGTTACAGGATATGTCGGGCTCAAAAGGGCAAAGACCGTGAACTAAGAAGCAATCAAAGAACCAACAAATAGAAATGGATTTCATCCTGGAAGGACTACTACGAACCTGTAAGAGAAAAGGTCGGTAAATGTCCATCAAACCAAAGTTGAAATTTAGATGCTGCCGCTGTCTTCGCCTATCGCGGATTCAGAAATGCCAAAGAAGATGCAGGTACATAATAAGAAGAAAGATGCTCATCATGCTGCCACGCATTCAAAAAGAGGAAGAGTATGATGAAGAATAAGTTGATTACAAAGAAAAATTGATCATCGCAATTAAATATCTAAGGAAAGCAGAAGAAAACAAGTCATCCAAGAAAGAACGATGTACAAAGAAAAGTGTTCAAGGCTCAAAAGGATCGCCAGGTCATCAAGAATTTAAGAGCTCAACCAGAAGAGGCTAGAAGAATGAAGAAACTCTAGAATATCAAAGAAATGCCAGAAGCCAACATAGCAGCACAAAGAAGATGCGCAAAGGAGAGAAAAACATATTGATGGATCACCGCAAGGAACTACTGATTTAAACCAACCCGAGGGAAGAGTTTGGTCAAGAAGAGAGAAGAATGGGAAGAAAAATAACTGCATTGAAAATCCAACTTGAAGAAGCAAAGAGAACAGAGGTGGAGGCTTCTCCTGCAAAGTCTGAGAGAATAAAGAAAGAAGAAGAGGTTGGAGAATATTGAAGAAGTTGTCACACTAAGAGTCAAAATCGACAAGTCGCAACAAGAAAGTTGAAAGAGACAAAAAAGAAAACATCCATATCGGGCCAGAGAATGAAGAGAAGCACTCTACGCTGAGCGGAAAAGAAGAATGAAGAAAAATAGAAAGAGTTATGCGTAAGTACTCAAAGGAAGGAATCAATGTTCAACCAGTAATCTAAGAAAACTATTGAAGATAGCATATTCCGCATCACCATCCATGTTCAAGCCACAAAAGCTTCAATCATGATCACGATCAACCAAGGAATAAATTCATAGTGAATTACACCAATGAAGCATCATTCACCCCGCGCGAAAATTTATTTTATGGTCATCGTTTCTATTGTAATTAACTTTGGACACAAGCCTGTAATAGATTATAAGAAAATGTCTCATAGACTGCCTATGTGGTCACATAACATTGAGTGTTACAAAATGTCATAACTGGATTGCATGACACTTCCATGAAAGACAATACTAATATCGATATAAGAAAGTATGGATAAGAAAACGTGAAGAACAAGTGAACAAATACCAAGTCACTTCGAGATCGTGAGATTGATAACAAAACGAGATGAAGAAAATCTCAATGGCAAAAGGAAAGATGTTAGATACATAAAGGTTTCGGCACAATCAAATAAAGGAAGAACAAGTAAATAAGGAATGTAGTTCAAGAGATTGTAATTTCACACATTGTAGTGAAAGATGAATCAAAATATAGAAAAAGAAGTCGAGCTCAGAGATAACAAAACCTACCAACATACGATGATGACCGGCCAATGAAGATGATGATGAATACACATCGTAGCATGAGACTCCGTTCTCAAGCTCTATCCTGTGGGTATTCCCAAGTAATATGAATATTGATGAGTCTACGTTTAAGAAGTTGTGATTGCACTGCAAAGAACCATCCTTCTTCAATTCAAATTTCAGGTGAGTTTGGAGGTATATTCGTGAAAGTAATCACAGCATAAGTAAATGGATAAAGTATATCGATAAAATGGAAGGAAGTACTGGCGGATAGCTTAAAAGTAGAGTCTATTAGTATGGACAAAGATGGATTTGCAAGAAGACTTATGCCTTTATCAGATATACGATAGTGGATCTAGAGCATGGATTCATAGGATTGTTTCAGGAGGACTAAAGACAAAGGAACATTACCCGTGAATGGATGATAATTTCATACGAAACAACGTTCAATACTAATGGATTACAAATTCAAAGATATTTTTTGGACACATGAAATGAATACAACAATTCACATTCAAAAACGGTAATTTTCAAACAAATAATCTACAGTTCCATACTTGCCGCATGGAAAGGAACACCAAACAAATGTAAAGCACCCTCTGTGAGTTTTTGGAAGCAACACAAAGCAATTGTAAGCGAAGAATGCGTGCATGGGAAAGTTTGACTCGCGGGTGGACAAAGGAATACTTGTTGGTTACCGCTACAAGGAAAGCATACAAGTGTTACAATCTAAGATTAAACAAGTTGTGGAAAGCATCAACGTAAATTAATTGATGAAACAGGCATACCGTAATCAAAGAAAGAAGAAACCAATCAATGGAACAACTTTTGAAGAAGAAGAATAAGAAGAAGAAGAGGAAGATGAAGATGCATATGAAGGCGAACTGGCTGTGGCGCAGAAGAGCAATTCAACAAGTATCTCCAGCGACACCTAAATGTTAAAATAGTAATAAAAGAAGAATCATCCTTCGATCGCATTATTGGAAACAAAGATGCGTGGAGTTGAGACTAAAGAAAACCGCCCAACTTTAACAAACACACCTAGCACTCTTCATCTACAATTGAACCAAACCGCTTTGAAGAAGCAAAGAATGATGGATTTTGGAATAAGGCGACAATTGATCAAATAGAGTAAAAATATTTATTCTGGGGATTTGTCCTGACCAAAGAATAAAGAACGGATCGTACAAAATGGGTTTTCGTGAATAAATTGAATGAAGATGACATGTTACAAGGAACAAAAGCGATTGGTATGTAAAGGATGCGCACATGCATTGAAGAATCAATTTGAAGAGACATACGCCCCAGCTTGCCGACGTAGCCAATCCATTTGTTTTTGTTTATGGCTGCTCGTGTCGGTAAAGTGTATCCGATGGACGTGAAATCAACCTTTCTAAATGGGAACTTGAAGAAGAAGTCTACATTGAACAAACCGAAGGATTTCATTGTCAGAAAAAATAAACTATGTGTGTAAATTAAAGGGTTAGCCTGTATGGTCTTAAACAGTTCCCAGAGCATAAAATTCGTGATCAGATAAGACCGTGAGGGCAGCGGTTCCGTGAAAGCAGCGAGCAACAACCCTACATTGGTTAAAAGTTTTAAATATTCTTTATTAATTGAAGTTTATGTTGATGATATTATTTTGGTATTGATGATGACAGTTTAGCTGAAATTTGCAAAAGACATGCAAAAGTGAATTTGAAATGTCATTACTTGAGAACTATCCTTCTTCCGACTTCGATACGCTGCTAAACTATGAATTTTATTTCAAAACCAAGTATATCGAGAAATGCTAAAGAGGTTTTAAATGAAGATTGCAAACCCGCTATCACTCCCATGCAAACCAGCTTGCAAGTTGAGCAAAGATGATGATTCCGTAAAGTCTACGATCGGGAGACAATATAGGTCAATTTCATCATAAGCCCATCGACATGTAATACGTGACAACATCTAGACTATGTGTAATGTAGGAAGTTGGACAGTGGCACGATTTCAAGCAGCCATCAAAGGAATCACATGTATTAGCAAAGTGAAAGAGGATCTTCGTGATATCTCAAAGGAACTTAATATTTTGGATTATGGTATCCTAAAAGAAAGATCTTATCACTTATGGCCTACACATACGCAGACAAGGTTGTATTGATGACCCATCGGGCACCAGCGATAACGTTCTACTTATGTGGGTGTTTGGTATCATGGCTACAAGAAACAATCATCAATATCTCTATCTACCTCGAGCGAGCATATTGTTAAATACGTTAAAATACTGTGTTCTTTGGATGAAAACAAACTTTGGATGTGATACACAAAGTTGAGTAATAGCTGATATCGCATTCCAATATATCAGATAATACAGCGCCATTGGCATCTCAAACCGATGCACTCCAAGAATAAGCAATATCCAATCAAGTATCACTTTCTACCAGAACAAGTTGCAAAGAAGAACAAAAGAGTTGAATATGTGGGCGGGTCAGGAAAGAATCATGGCGCATATCTTACAAGCAAAACCACTTCCATGGAAAGCCTTGAATACTTCTCGCCAAAGACTTGGAGTTACTTCTACCCCAAAAATGAATGCTCTTTGAATGTTTATCTTTATATGTCTTAGATGTACACGCAGAAGCACCATAGAGGATAGTAATGTGGGGAGCAACCCCGGATGAGTTACGCACCTCGCCATTGATGACAAAGGAGAGATTTATCAGACGCGAGGATAGAGGCATGGTCTCTAGGTGGATCGACATCGATGCGAAATGAGGGCATGGTTTCGTGGGGAACATGACCCGATATGATTTCAAAGCATTAATCGAGTGTTGCCATCAATGCCAAAGGGGAGATTGTTGATTAAGGTTATTTACCAGATGTCGAACTCGAAGAAAGACCCGAGAACCAAAGTTTCGGTAATGGAACCAATAAAGTGTTTGGATGCAACATGACTCATTATCAGTTTCGGTCATGGTTGATAAGAAGTAACATGGATGAACTCCAAAGTGGTCCCCTTATGGTGAAATTCCGTTAACACGCCAGGAGTAAGCAGAACCCATGCCAATTACATGGAATAAATGAGATGAAGGAAAGTGCGAACTTGTCGTGAAAATATCCCATATACATTTCTTTCATGTCGATTTCCAGCAGGCGCGGAACGCCGCCATAATTCCTCACGGTTAGAGAGTTATAGCCATGGTACGCTCGAGACCCTGCAGTTTGGGTAATGGACCCAAGTCAGAGTGCTATGGCCACGGTAGTTGAGACCCCTAAAATTGGGTAATGGACCCAAGCTTCAGCTGATGGGTAATGGTATGAGTTATGATATATTTCGTATAATACTATTCTATATGGATAGTACATGTCATGCCATTCGGTGGTATGTAGAACGCCACATAACTCTCACGGTTTGAGAGTTATGGATAAAGGCCACCGTGTCTATTACAGCTACAAATCAGATTTTGATGATGAAACTGATGCGGGGATTTTGGCTGGCGCCATGTTGAGTACATGGTTGAATAATAGTTGATGAGTTGGCATAAAATGAAGTGTATAGTTGATGATGTTGGTACATACGACAGTCATATGCTGATGAGTAGTTGAAATACGATTGGTACATACTTGGTACATGGTTGGATGCACTTCTGTTTATGGTACAGTTGATTACAAAGTTGGTAATGGTTGGATGCACTTGTTTATGGTACGTGCTGATTACGTGTTGGTGCATGGTTGATGGACTCATTCGCGCAGTTACTGTAGTTATGCATGGTTGATGCACTTGTTTATGGTGCAAAGTTGATACGTGTTGGTATTGGTTGATGTAACTTGCTTCTATGGTACAAAAGTTGATTGCTGTGCTGATGCATGGCTGATGCATGTCCATATTTCTATTGGTACAGTTTACAAATGGGTATATCTCAAATTGATAGTGCGACAATGGTTCCATCATTCTACTTCACTTCAGGTGGTAGGATCGTGGGCATGACAAGTGGTTGTAGCCACCGCTGTAGCCGGAGAACATTGGGGGTTGTAGCCTCTTTTTGGTTGTAGCCAGAGATTTGGGGAGTTGGAGCTTACCTCAGGTTGTAGCCTGAGAAACTAGGGGGTTGGAGCCTCCTTCCAGTTGCAGCTGGAAAACAAAGGAAGTTGGTGCTTCCAATGAATGTAATTCTTCAAGACATATAAGAAAAAACATTCAGTGGTTTTTTCCCGATTTGGGTTTCCACGTAAAACACTGGTGTATTGTGTATGTGTATGATTTTTCATTTGTTCATTGCTTATTTACTTTGCAGTTATTGGATAATAATTCTTCATTGATATAGCACTTGGATTATATGGTTAAAAGGGATTAAATTGCTCTATTACTGATTCACCCCCCCTCTTAGTAATTCAACAACCGCTAGTGTCCTAGAAAAAGAAGGAGAAACACTCAAATGGGGTGAAGTATACCAAATGTTCAAGAAACAAAACTAGGTCGCCGACACTGAGGATAAGGATGAATTAAGAGTCTTCAATAATATTAGAAAATCAAGGATATTCAATGTTGCGGCCCGAGCTACTATTTTTCCATGCGTCGATGCAATCTCTTGGATCCTAAAACATATAGACCTAGGAATTAGACACGTTTGAAATGCTAGAGAGGAGCCAATAGCATATTTCCATCTTGTAGACTTAGCAAAATATTATCATATTGAAAAAGGAATGAAGAATCTAGACACAAATTTGTTTGTTGATTTCAACCACAATGCCAAAGAATTGTTCCCCAAGTGATACAAGCCGAACAAGCAATTCAAACATAGACCTAAATGAGGCTACACCTCAACTGCCTTAAGGAATCCATACCAACACATGGTGGCCATGTTATCCTGACTCTACGAAGAACAAGACACATCCCAATTCTTTTTGTCATACCTACCTTTAATCTACTACTGCGTAGATGATGGAGCATCATTCAATTGGGGTGAAGTATTGTCTGCCAATCTAGCAGAAGCTATCACAGTTGTCTCAAAAGCCCAGCCAGGGACCTTCCTTAGTTTTCAAATGTCCTCATATATTTTGGACATTATGTGTGTGGCTCATCAGTACCCGAAAATGGGATGGAGGTGGAAACCTTCAGACCAACCAATCCACGTCTATTGCAAAGTGATCTAGGAGCACAAATACCAGAAAGTGTGTGAAAATTTCATGGCTCCCTTATTTGAGTTCATATTATGCACACCTCCTCCATGCATGACAGACAAAACAAGTGCCATAATTAAGAGAATTAGGGATTGGCTCCTCTTAAAACATGGTACTTACATCAAACTATATGGTTACATCGAAGCTTCTTACCTTCTCCCACTGTTCGTGCCAAACAAGTTGGTTCTCCAAGAAGCAGCATACCAAATAGTAATCCACAGAATGCGAGGAGCTATGTATCGAGCCAAGGATATGTGGCCACCATTACCGCTCTACATCGACAATTACATTTTCTCAAATACCAAACAATCACAGAAAGAAGTGAATACCTTACTTTCCTATCACTTTGGAAATGAAATATTTAGGAGACATGACTCAAAAGTGGTCATAAAAGATTATTGCAACTAGATATGCCTTCAATGGGAATAAATGACAGACATGTGGGATAAAGAAGAGGTGCATTGTAATGCACATACTTATGATGATGTTATCTTCAACAAACGAGGCCAACCCATAGGTAGAATCACAGACAAAGAAAATGCAAGGAAAGAAGCCAAAAGGAAAGCAACAAAATAAGCAGTGGAGAGGTCATCCTCCCCTTTCGTTTCTATACATTCAGTTTCAACAGAAGAAGAGGAAGCCCCGACATACAAGAAAAGGAGAGAAAAGAAAAAGTCTCTAAGAAAAAGAATGATGCTTCTAAGAAAAAAGCAAAAGATTGAAGTAGAGAAAGACAAGGCTGAGGCAGAAGCAAAAGCAACAATACAAAAGGAGATTGAGCGAAAAGAGATAGAAAAAAAAATCAACAAAAGAAAGAGAAGCTGCAGAAAAGTTAGCCAAAGAATTGACGAAGAAAGAAGTTGATGAAGAGAGACGAAAGAAAGGTGCTGAAATGAGAGATGATGGCACTCAACCGATGGATAGTGATATCCAAGAAGTGTCAACAATGGATACCAACATAGAGGCACCATTCAAAAATCCATAACTAGGACTCTGGGCCCCATTTCAACCGAGTGAATTCCTAAATTTGATAAGCTTCACTTATGATAGTAAGACTAGAAATATTGTGCAAGAACAAGTGAAGAAAGTGCCAACAACTCAAGGGATACCGATCTTGGTCCTCACACAAGTTCCTATAACATGGGATGTTAGGGAAAATCCTGTAGCAACCGCCACAACTGGAACTGCATTCATGACCACCAATGAAGACAATAATAGGAGGTTGTGCCAGCAAAATTCGGAAAAAGAGGAAAGAATTAGGGAAGTGGAAGAAAGGATCCAACGAGTAAAAGTCGATGAAAGCAATATGCATAGTTTCAAATCTGGTGTTGCGAAAGTTTGGAAAGAACTGGAAGAGGCCATTATAGATATGTATGCTCACTTACACCTCTTCCAACAAGCAAATGCGACAATCATAGAGAAAAATAACCAGATACAAGCAAAACTCCCTCAGTTCAACACAATCCAAGAGGGCATCGTCGATATTGACAGGTGGATTGTAGAGAATACTGATGCACCATCTGATCTATATCGACCATCAACCTCAGAGAGGAAGACAGATCTCTATTCATTAGAATGTTTCCAATAAGTCGGGCAAAGAGAAAATAAAGAGGTCACCAAATCAATGATTGTATGCTCTAAATTTCACAAAGTTGTGCAGGAGTTAATTAAAGACAATCAACTACCCCAATTAGACGATCTTGGTAAAAATATGGTCACAAAAGAACTGGTAGACAAAGTGCACGATAACACAAATCATAAAATATCAATCATCAAAGCAACCACCACAATTACCACGGATCTGATAAAGCAACATCTCCTACAACCTGTCAAATTGCATACCATGATACAAGCATTCATGGAAACATTATTAAAAAATATGATCACCCTCGAAGATAACATAGCCATGCACAATGCAACACCGGAAGAACTAGCTTACTAAAGGATTAAATCTTTGTATGATTAACTGGAAGTGTCGACAACATACCTTAGGGGCAAAAGTTCTTGAATAAAGACAAAATAACGACCAAAAATTACTACCACATGTCTCTTATTTTGTCTTTTGCTCAACCAACTTCAATTTTGTCTTATTGTACACTTGTCACTAGGCAAAAGGAAACCAAACAGTTTTTGTAACCACTTCTTTAAGAATAATACAAAGAGTCACTCATGCGTTACAAATTATTGTATAAAAAAGGAAAGATTCTCAATTTGTAGGGGCTCTTCAAGCACTGTATAGATCCAATAACTAATTCAAGAACCTATGCTTTTTTAATGAATATTGAGAAGCCCTCAGGGCCATCTTTCTGCAAGAAAGAATAATTTATGTGTGAAGTTGTCTTTGTTGTGAACTACTTCAAGTGGGATGTATGTTATTCACATGGACTATAAGAATGCTTGTTTGCCTATGCACTTATCTTGTGCACTCTACGCTATTATACAAGTTTGATTATTCTTTATCATATCTTTAAGTATTGAGATTGTTGAGTTGTTAACGTATGGAGAAATATAATTTAGATTGTTCTGGTTATATGTATGTATGCCCTTGTTTCTAATTCTGCACTTCCATTTCAACTACTTGTATGGGTTTTTTTTGTACAGTTTGGTTTCATTTATAGATCACCTGGTTACCTTAGTATGCTCCTAGCTAGGATAGGGTAGGATATATTAGCAATAGATTAGGTTCCTTTCAATACATAGTCTTTATCTACATTTTTGCATTGCATATCCATTCATCGTCCATCTTCATCGATAGACCGAATTGCAACCGGTAAAACCCCCAAAAATAGCAATGGCAATCAGGACAAATTCCAGATGAGTCTCCTAAACCAAACATGGCATAATCTAGTTGGGACTGTGTACCAGGGAGTAGCCCTTACTGTTGTCGAGCGAATTCTGCCCCGTCAACAAAATTGGCGCTAGAAGGGACATTTTTATGGATTACATAAATGAACTACACAACCGAAATTAGTCTTCAGAAAATAACACTAGTCTCACTATGTTCCCTCACATTGATTCCAAATAAGAAATTACTTACAAAGACTTGAATCCCAATTTTGGAAGTGCCTCGGGTAGTCCTGAAACATATTTAGAGACTTGGTATCGAGTACCACAAGAAGAGTTCTATGAAACTCGTCATATTATACCTTCTTACACAAAGCTACTTGGTAAGTTGTCAACAACCTATGAGCTTCTGAGAAGGAAAGCAACCCGTGTGCAAAGACCTAATACACATCCTGATATTTACATAGACTCTGTAGACGATCTTATTGAAACTTATTTACAAGAAGTCTCAATACCCTTGAGCCGAGTTGCGCATACCCTTGTCGAACCCGAGGATAACCTTGAAAGTGAAAACCTGAAAATCAATTTAGAACAAATCATGGGTGAACAAAGATATCAAATAATAGTAATCCTACGGTGGATGTCCCAAGGTGATTTAAATTTAACTGAACCATTACATGAAATTCCTAGGAAATTACACAAGATCCTTCCAAAATTCGACCAAGACAAATCTAGGTCGCCAAAAGACCATTTAAACAACTTCTTCCTGGCTACTCACCTACTGAATGTCCATCATGAATACATGGTCTGTAGATTATTTCTTTACATCTTATCGGGTAGGGAATCTACATGGTATTTCAGTTTTCCACCCAATTCTATAACCAGTTGGGACAAATTTGAAAGGGTTTTTATCAGAAAAATCAGAGAAAGGAAAACAACTGCATCTTTGTACAAGGAGTTAGGAGCCATTAATATGGATAAAAGAGAAAAGGTAAAATACTTCAACCAAGGAATTTTCAATGTCTTGACTAAGTTCACTAATGATACGACTCCTTCTCAGTCCTTAGCCATTGAATATTATACAACGACCTTGATTCATTCTATAGGTATATTTGTCAAACATGTTAATAAGAACACTTTGACCCTTAATTTAGATGAAGCTCAAATGGTGGAAAGGGAGTTATCCTCTTATGATCATCATCCACATCTTGAGGAAATCAAATCATCTTGAAAGAAGCCTTTGTTTCTAACAAATCCACCTAAAAAGGAGACAAAAGATATCAACAATGTGGTGAAATTAGTTAAAAATTTATCAAACAAATTTGTAGATCTAAAGAAGAATGTTTGCGAAGGATCATCAATGCCTCGAACCTTTCACCCATTCTTTAAGAGACGAGGAAACCCACCAAGACCACCCAAACCTTCTCAGATGGCCTTAAACTTAGACAACTTCAACAATGATAATTTCTACTCTTATCATCGACAAAATCACTCGGAACGAACTTGCCCTCAGTGGGTCAACTCGATGACCCTAGTGATCAACCAATTGTTGTATCAATCAAGTTTAAACGATGACATCCTGCATAAGCTCCAAATGATACCACTGAAGAGGTTCCCCCAGAGTCCGCTGTGCCTTTTTGGGACTGGTGTCCAGACTTAGGTGATGAGAAGATAAAAGAGATCTTGGTAGAAGATGCACCTGTAACCAAGGATGTTGCTCAAAGGAATTACAATTTACACAATAAAGGCCCAACTCCTAACATCCCTTCTTCCAAAGATGACAAGATCCCTCTCATGAATATTACGCCTCCCCCTTCTACGTCAAATCTAAATGACCAAGCCCAAGGGAAAACCAGTGGCAAATCAGGAAAAATTGTCCCAGCCAACACAAACAAACCAATTACATCTAACTCAGTTGGGAACAACACCAAACTTAATGCAATAGTAAACAACAACAAAACATGTGATACGAAGTGAAGCGAACAGTGAGCAAAAAAAACACACATGCCCTAGACTATAATGTGATAGAAGACATGAAGAAGGCGATATCCAACATTTCCATGTCTGATATCTGCTCATTATCGCAACAAGGTGAACTCTTACATGATGCTTTCTACCCCGATGATGCTCAGAAAAACATTGTTGCTACTATTGACAACATCCTTCCGAATGACAAGTTACAGGAAGTACATAAGGTAGAAACCACGACAACCATAAACACATCAAGCATAGGCGCATAATCGAAGTCACAGGTCCCACCTTTTTTGCTGACCTATGAAAATTTCAATTTCAATGTGCATAATTGCCTAGTAGATTCAAGTGCGTCCTCTAACATTATGCCTTTTTCAGTCTGCCAAAAGATAAATGTTGATCCTCATATGATCAAAACTAGGATCATACAATTGGATAGGACAGATGTTTACATAAAGGGAGAATTCAAAGATGTCTTAATTATACTTTCATATGATTTTAGAGTGCATCAAACTATATATATTGTTGTTTTTGACATAACTAAAAGTTATGGTTTGTTGTTGAGTGGGGATTGGTCAACCAAACCTCAAGGTTACTTTTCCATTGATTGGTCCCGCCTTTGTCTTCCATATAAAGGTAAAGCAAATCAAATTCAGGTAAACAACGAAGCTCACATGAAACACACAGTAACAAAATTAGAAGGTAAGAATGAACCTATCAGCTTTTCACATTCCGTATTGGGTAATTATTTCTTTGAGACTGACAATGGCTATTATGAAGTGCAAACATCCAAAGTACAACCAGATTTACAATCTCAACTCCTTCCACAAACACATAATAGAATTTCTAACATATTAACTAACTTAGCTTTCAGCTCAGTTAAATTTCTGACATGTGGCCTATGTTCTTTGATGGCTCCAAGACACAAGAAGGAGTTGGAACAGGATGTGTCCTGATTGACCCTAAAAAACATAAGACACTCATATCTTGTCTCCTAGAATTTGAATGCATCAATAACACTGTAGAATAAGAAGCCTTAGTCCAAGGTTTGAAAAGGGATGTTGATCTCAAGTTAAAATATCTCCAAGTGTTTGGTGATTTAGAAATAACCGTTCGACAGGTAAGAAATACCATTCATCATCTGTCACCGCATATCAAAGGATATCAACAAGAGGTATGGAATTTGCTTTACTCTTTTGACACATTCAATATTACTTCTATACCTCATAATCAAAATATAGATGTAGATATATTGGCCAATGTGACATCTAGGTTCATACCTCATGACGATGGTTTTTTGGTTGAAATGATTTTCAATCCCTCAATACCAGAGAACGTCACAAACTGGCGAGTATTCAATAATAATATTCAAACTATCAACTTTCTCACTAGTTTAGATACTTTTCAAGATGCAATGATTGATGATGAAACCCATCAGCAAGAACTACAAACTTATCAGTATGAGGCAGGAAAAGTAAAGGCGAACTATGTCCCAAATAATGTTCTAACTCTTGAGAAATTATTCTATCTGCAATTAAAGTTTAGAAGGCCTGCCAACCCAAAAATCAACAGTTTGACCATGATGCACTTTTTGGTCAATCTAGGAACATATGAACAACCCAAGTACATCAATCTAGGCACCTGTTGTTCAGAGATAGAGAAACACACATTCACACAGTTGTTTAAGAGATATCGATATGTTTTTGCTTGTACTTACAACGATATGAAAACTTATGATACCTGAATAATACAACATGTTATTCCCATTAAAGAGGCTATCAAGCCATTCCAAGAAAAGATAAAAAAGATACATCCGAATCTTGAACCTATTATTCAAAAGGAATTGAAGAAATTGCTAGATGCCCGGATCATTTTCAAGGTTCAACATTCAACTTGGGTTTCTAACATGGTGCCCCTTAGTAAGAAGTCGGGAGAAATCATAACATGTATAGATTTTCGGAATTTGAATTGAGCTTCTGACAAAGACAACTATCTTGTCCCCCCTATGGATAATATCTTGCAACTTGTCTCCAACTCCGAGCTATTTTCTTTTCTAGACGGGTTTTCAGGATACAACCAGGTTCTCATGGCAGAACCCCACTGATTAAAAACTGCGTTTCGGACCAAGTGGGGGACATACACATACAAGAGAATGCCCTTTGGGTTGATTAATGAAGGCATTACTTTTCAAAGGGAAATGTCTATCGCTTTCAAAGGGTTAATTGATCAAATCATGGTGGTTTATCTCAATGATGTCACAGTTTAATTAAAGCAGAGGGAAGACTATCCAAGACTTCTGAAGCAAATGTTTGAACGATGTAGAAAATATGGGTTCTCATTGAATCTCGAGAAGAATGTGTTTGTTGTTTCAGAAGGAATACTGTTGGGGCATGTGATTTCCAAAGATGGAATTTTGATGGACCTGGAAAGGAAAAAAGCCATTATACAAATTTCCCCACCTCATAGTGAGAAATCAATGCAATCCTTTTTGGGAAAAATCAATTTTGTGAGGACATTCGTTCCATATTTTGCTGAAATTGCTAAATAAATTCAAAGAATGATTACGAAATATGTTCAGTTTAAATGGACACTAGTGGAGAAAGAAGCATTGGAGAATATCAAAGCCATGATAGTTGTTTCCCTATCTCTGCGAAGTCTATATTTTACCAAGGATTTCTTACTATACATCTTTGCATTTGATCATTCCCTTGCAGCAGTGCTCACATAGAAGGATGAGCAAGGAGACAAATATCTCGTTGCATTCATGAGAACTGGGCTACAAGGTGTTAAGATGAATTATCCACTTGTGGATAAGCAATATTTTATTGTCCATAAAGCAATCAAACAGTTCAGACCTTCTATTCTAAAGTACCACACAAAAGTTATCGTCCCTCATGCAGAGGTTAGGTCTCTTTTGATCCAAAGAGAGTTGGGAGAGGGATGAGGTAATTGGATGAGGACCTTACAAGCATATGAATTGAAGTTTAAATCAAACAACATCGTGAAAGGTCAATGCCTTTGCAAACTAGTAACACAAGATATCGGTGATGAAGATAAAAAAGAGGACGAATGGAAATAGGAACCAACAATGTATACACAATAGATTGCTTACGTTCCAGCCATTGAAGGATCATATTATAATGATCTCAAATATTACCTTCAACATGGAAAAACCCCGTATCACCCTAATGCTAAGAAGAAAAAGAGCACTCTAATTGAAATCCCTACAATATCAGTTGCTACATGGCATCCTGTTTAGAAAGAACTATGATGGAGTACTATTTTGATGCCTCGAAAAAAAATATGTTGATAAGGTCCTTAAGGACATGCATGGCGGACTAGCAGAAGGCCATTTTTTAGGAGACACAACAAATCACAAGATATTAAGAATTGTATAGTACTGGCCCACACTATTCAGAGATGCTCATGCATATTCACGAAGTTGCGAAGCATGCTAGAGAGCCGCAGGAAGAGAGTACAAAGATGCTAACCCACTCCAACCTACTGTTGTTGAAGAACCCTTTGAAAAGTGGGGGTTGGACATCATTAGTGAGATTAATCCTCATTCCTATAAGCAACACATGTATATTATAACCGCTACCGATTATTTTACACGTTGATTGAAGCAATGCCACTAATCAAAGTGAATGAAGAGGTAGTGATTATTTTTCTTGAACAATAGATCATCATGAGGTTTGGAATTCCTAACTCTCTAGTGTTTTATAACACAACTTATTTTTCATCTTTGAAGTTATCTAAATTTGCCTTGGAAAAGGGAATTATTTTGAAATATTCAACCAACTATTATCCTTAGGGTAATGGCTTGGATTAATCTAGAAACAAGAACCTAATATGGATCCTCAAACGAATTGTATTTGATCACCAGAGAAATTGGCACAACGCTCTATCAGATCCTCTATGTGTTGAATTTTATTTTGATTATGTTAACATTAGATTTACCATAGCAATTTGAACTTCTTTTGCATGCTCGTTTCACCATAGGCGATGCTACACCATCACCACCCAACCATAGGCACCTACTCATGCCTCCCTCAAGCATAAGAATATACATCCCGGGAAACCCTTCTACACAAGGGAAGAAAACCCAACAAACCTTCTTATAGAGAATATCCTTGACAAGACAAAATAACCAAGAACAAGATCTATCCATTAGAGAAATCCACAAAGTAGATAACCCAACAACATAGGTGCAACACACCCTATCCAGAGCGCTAGGGTGTATAGCCTCCACTAGCACACCACCAAGAGATAACCAACAATGTTTCAACTACAACATACTCTAGCCAGAGTTCTAGAGTAGCTTGCCTCTACCACGTGCATCACAAAAGACAAACCCTAGCAAGGGGTATGAGGAAACCCTAACCAATATGCAACCTACTTCCTTCCTTCTGCATCTCTCTTCCAAAATTGCGCTATGTATCCATGAGAGAGTGTGTCAAATGAGGAAGGTATCACTCTTATTTATACTAATATGTTCAGTGACTTTTCCGATAGGGCCAACCTGACTTTCTGGAAAATATAATTTTTGTTTATCTTTCTCTTCTGGAGACGACTTTACTTCTGGAGCATTATAATTCTTCTTCATTATTTTCTGTGAGGTTGACTGGGATCTTCTTGAGTTCTTGGCATCTTCATCTATAAGAAAGGTTATCTCGAAGGTGAATACCTCCCACTGCTACAAATACATTATGAATAACGACCATAGTTACAAACATTTAACACTCCCTCTTAACTAGGGAGGTATTTAGAATGACCATCTAAGTGTTCTTCAGGTTTACAAAAAATTATCTATTAAAGGGTTATAACAAAACATCATTAGCATCATCTGCATTATCATCACCAACATCAGTCATCAACAATATCATCTGTTTGAGCCATACTTCATTTGAGTAATCAGGCTCTATATGTCATACTCCATCTGAGTAATTGGGCATGATGCACATCATCTAGACCATACTCTAACTGAGTAATCAAGCATGATGCTGAATAAGTCATGTATTGAAATCCTGCACACTCAACAGAGTGTTTGATAGTTGTCACTCACTCACTCAACAAAGTGATCGGTGATTACAAGGACCATTCTTCTAATCCAAACATACATCCTAGAAGAATGTCAGACCTCCCAGATGATGAAATCCACGCCATGGGCTATAGAGACCATTCCTGCATGAATGCCAACCTCAGAATATTTTCTAATCGGGTCACCATATGTACCATAGATATCAATCTCTACCCATATGTTCCTTAGAAAATATCGGTCCCATATCAACCACCCTAATTGGGATGCCATGTCCTTAGGGGGAAAACTATTTAACATGATTGGGCCATTAACTATGCCTCAGGAGAATATTGGTCCTGGACCATTTTCCTAATTGGGCCACAATCTGTGCCTTAGGAAAATACCAGTGCATGATACGTCAACAATCTATCAACCTAGACCATTCTCAACAAGAATGTTAATCCACCAGTACAATGACTATCCATCAACACTCCCTCTCAACCATGGGAGTAATCTCCACAAGCCCCAGTTTGTCTATGAAGTATACAAACTTCCCTTTTTACAAGGGCTTCGTTAGAATATATATTGTCTTCTCATCGGTGGAGATGTATAGGAGCTTCGCTTCTCCCTTCTGGACTTTATCACGAAGGTATTAGTACTTTATCTCAATGTGCTTCGACTTGTCATGGAACACGGGGTTATATGAAAGCCTCACACAACTTTGATTATCACAGTATATCACAGTCGAATCTGAAACCTGATCAAATAATCCAGAAAACAACTTATGGGGCCATACTGCTTCCGTACAAGCATCACAAGCAACAATATAATCTGCCTTTGCAGTGTTGAGTGTGACAAACTTCTGCTTCTTGCTAATTCAATATATCATAACAGATCTCAAACTAAAGAATACTCTTGAAGTGCTCTTTCTGTCATCTGCACCCCATGCCCAATCAAAATCTGTATATCCATGTAGCTATAAATAACTATTTGATACATATCTCAAACCATAGTTCAACATACCACACAGGTATCTTAGAATATTCTTTGCGGCTGTCTAATGCACATGTCTCGGCTCCACCTGGAACTGGCTTAACGTGTTCAAAACAAAGAAATTTTTTGGCTTGGTATTAACCAAATACATCAGTGATCCAATCAATTGTCGGTAGATATATGGATCTATCAGATCATACTCAAAGTCTCTCAACTTCTTTAAATTTGTTACCATGGGAGTAGGCATGTATTTTCAATCTATCATCCCAAAATTTTGAAGGATCTTCACTATGTAATTTCCTTTACCAAGAAATATTTCATTGGAACTTTTCCATACCTCTAACCCCAAATAGTAATGCATCAGACCAAGATCCTTCATATTGAATTCAGAGACTAGATCCCTCTTACACTGAATAATGAGAGGCTCTGCACATGTCAGAAGTAGGTCATCAAAATATAGTAGAAGTATCATAGGTGCATCCTTCACAACCTTGTAATAAAGATTCAGGTCTGCATGGCTCTTGGAAAATCCAAGTCTCGTCAAGTAGCTATCAATCCAAGCATACCAAGCTCTTAGAACTTGTTTGAGTCTATACAAGGCCTTCTTTAATATGCATACTCGAGTCTCCTTACTGTGTACCTCAAAACCTTGAGTTTTTTCTATATACACCTCTTCTTCAATTAATCCATTCAAAAAAAAAGTCTTAACATCCATCCGATGTAGACTCCATCCCATAGAGGCTGCAAGAGAAATAATGGATCTAAAATAAGTGTATCTGGAAATAGGTGCAATGTTTCATCATAGTCTTCTCCCTCTATTTGCGAGAAACCTCGAGCCGCAAATCTTGCCTTGTATTTATCAATACTTCCATCCGCCGCATGCTTAATCTTGTAAATCCATTTTGAGGTTACTACAGACTTCCCTTCGGGTCTCGGAACAATAACCCATACATCATTCTTCATGATGGACTAATACTCCTCCATCATGGCATCTCTCCATATCGGTTGACTAGGTGCCTCCTCATAAAATGAAGGCTCAGAATCAATGATGTGGCTCATCGTTGCAACATAGCTTGAGAATCTCTAAGGTCTCTTACTTTCTTAAAGTACCACAGGGATCTACATGTCTCTCTGCCTCCTATAGATTTTAACGGGCCCAGGTAGGCTTCTTCCAACCTACTGCAATATCCCTAGGAACATCAACATGATGTACTTGATTAATTAGATCAACAAGCTCAACTATCTCCATGGGCTCAACTGGCTCCCTCTAAACTGTTTAAGGGTGAGGGGGAGAAGGTACCATCTCCTCCTGTGTCTCACTGCCAATATGCATGTGAGATCCTCTAGATCGCTTAAAGGATACCTCCTCTTCAAAGGAAAAATCTCTAATCACTTCAATCTATCCCTGACCTGGGATGTAGATCCGATATGCTTTCGAAGATTCAATGTACCCTTCCTGCCTGAAAGGTCTAGCTTCATCCTTTTATCCTTGGGTATGTGAATGTATACAGGACACCCAAATATATAATCTCATGGAAGCAACTGTCATAGGTCCACACAAGTCTGAATGCACTGAGTCCAAGATCCCTTTGGATATGTTGCCATTGCTCAGAAAAGAACCCTTGGAATTCGTGCCAAGAGAACAACCTCTGCAAATGCCTTCATGCTCAACACAAAGCTATAGAAGCCCTGTCACAATCTTCCCTAGAGCCATAAAGGCTCTATAATGCAAATGATCAAGTCTCCTAAGCCACAACCCACTTAGACAGATAAAATCACCCACTAGGAACATGTCGAACTGTCAATCTGTACAAACTCCTTGTTTGGTCAGACCGCTTCATGTCTCAAACTAGAGACCATCTAATAAGTTTCCTTCTACAACCATCACTATAGCTCCCTCTCAGAACTATCACTAGTGACCTGTGTAATGTCCCCAAGGCCGAGCCCAGTTGTAAATCTGATGTATGAAATGAATTGTAAATATGTGTTATAGGCTGGTGAGCCAAGTTTGTATAAGCCGATGGGTTTATGTGATTGTTAGGCCAGAGAGCCTAAGGGTTGGAGGCAAAGGGTCTGATTTTGTACTTGTATATATGCAAAAACATTTAATAAAATTGTAAACACCGCCAGGTGCAGACCGACCACGATGAATGAGTGAAAGGGGATTGAGCTTCCATAGAGAAGGCAAGGGATTAGGGGTTGGAAAGTGGGAAAAGGGGCTTAAGCCTAGGAATAATATTTTATTATTATTCCAAAAGAACATGTGCCATTTATATTATTATTCCTAAGTTCCTGACCAAGGGAAGGTGATGTGTCCTGGTGGAACGCATGCAGTCTCCAGGGTGACAAGTGTCGACCCTGGTGCATGCGAATAAAACAATTTGGGTGGGTCGTGAAGGGGGTTCTCTTTCTCATGGGAGCGGACTGCCTGAGGGGTATGGGCTTTGAGTAGTACGACTGACGCGAGCTCTACAGAAAAACCTCGTACACCTTCTGAACTGAAAAACCCGTGTATACCTCCGTACTGAACCAGAAAGCTGTGATAATGGCTTTTGACTGGGTGGGAGGTTTGTTGACCTGTGAGCAATTCTCTCCAGGTGAGTGTTACCCATGATTTTGGTCATCATGATGATGTATTGATGATGGTGTACTCAGGCTCTTCATAAGAACTTTCGCCTGAGAAAAGTTACTTTCTTCTCTTTCCAGAAATCACATTTTTGAGGACTGTTCGCAGGCTGCTAGTATATTTGCCTGCGAGAATGCATGATTCTCGCAGGCTGCCTTAAGCTAGGGTGCGGGAAGTTCACACTGTGTTGAACTACTAGGGTGCGAACTCTTTCTAAAGAAGGGAAAAAGATGAATTCTCGAAGCTTCTAAAAGGGAATCTTCTAGAAGGATGAGATGACATTCAAATGGTTATCTAAGTACTAGATTCCTTGATATTTTGGGATCATTCTTATCCAAGTAACTAATCCATTCTCTCCTATATATTGAGGGAATTCTCATGGAAAAGGTTAGAAACAAACAAGCAAGAGATTCATTAGAGAATTAGTGAAAAGGATTGTGTGAAGGACTGATGCTACAACAACTAAGAACTCCAGCAAGTTTATCAAAAGTGGTTGATCTTCTTCATTCAAGTGAGCAAGTGTGTGTGTCAGAGCCAGGGGCCATCGAAAGGAAGTTTGCAACATCAAGGCTCAGGTTGTAATCTTTACTTTCCATTAATATGATACAGTAATATATCCCTTTCCCATAAAGCTATTTCCACTTTATTGTATAACTCCTTGATCATATACATAGATTGACTGTTGAATAGATTGTGCTTTCTTCACTTTGGTTGGTTTGTGTTGTCTTGGTCTTGACTGCACAAGAGCACTGGAGCGAA
>SNQJ01S0023264.1:105906-172112 GCA_010110895.2 Picea sitchensis | reverse complement strand
ATTGCTGTAACCCAAGGCAAGGGAGGTTAGCAACTGAAGGGCTGTCCAGGTGACAGAGAAGGTGTATCCTCCTGGGGTGGAACATGCATGTGGGGAATGAGGGACTGTGGGCAGTGAGTGTGGTTGGTTCCTAGGAGATAATTCCTTCCTGTGGCTGTGTGTTGTTTTCCCTGTAACCTCAGCCTAACCTAGGATTCCTTGTCTCGGGGTGGAGCTTAGTCCTAGCTCGGGGGTGAGTCATTGCTGAGCTGATGAGCAGTGTGGTCCAAGGTTGGGAGGTTCGTGGAAGGCCTGCACTTGGTTGGTGGATTCTACCACTGTTAAAAGATAAGTATATGATTATGTTTTAATCATGTTTTTGTATGACTCTACTATTTATGTTATCATGATTTCTGCTGTGTATATGAATTAGTATGAAACATTATTGATTGTTAATTATGGAAGTAACTCATATGAATACTCTATGTAGAATGTGTTTATTTGTTTAAATGCATGTGGATTATATAATACCTATATGAGTTATGTACCATGTGGTGTTAAAGTTTCCTTTTAAGAGCGATTAAGCCATGGTAGCTGAAAGGGTGCGCTACAACCTGCCTATGAGATAACCCGCCCGGAACAAGAAACAAGAACAACAACATTTCCATGGCAACCTCCATGGAATTTAACAAGATACCCTGCCCAAAACATACAACAAAATAAGAATATCTCCTAGAGCGGAGATCAACAAGTGTATCTCTA
Source organism: Picea sitchensis (assembly GCA_010110895.2). Classification (NCBI taxonomy): domain Eukaryota; kingdom Viridiplantae; phylum Streptophyta; class Pinopsida; order Pinales; family Pinaceae; genus Picea; species Picea sitchensis. The sequence continues at coordinate 171,371 of SNQJ01S0023264.1, read as the reverse complement.
GTATTAAGGGATGAGTATAATAATCATATCTTCAATAGATCAAAATACAACTAGATGTTCATACGATCACAAGAATGCCCTAACAACTAGAGGCATATCAAAACAATCAAACTTGGAGTGCGTTTTCCTCTAAATGTACTAGATCTTAGATCCCTCTAGATCTACGATTGTTGCCTGGAAAGATGATCTTTTTCCTACAAACACCCTCAAGATATTGATACAGTTTAAACATATACAAGTACATACCTCTAGAAGCAACGACAAGCAACAACAAACCCTAAAACTTCAAAGTGCTCCAACTTGCAATCTGAAGGTAGTCAGTGATGTGTTAGGGTAGGGTGCACATGTTGGTGAAGGAATTAGGCCAAATGACCTAGGGAAATGTGCTCAACGAGATTGACAAAAACAAAACTATGCATCGACAAGGTACTGCGATAGACTGCAATGATAAGGTAAATCTGATGACCTTCCTTCCAAATATTAGACTGTTATGAAGGAAACCAAGCTCTGATACCATATTGATTTTTTTTTTGATTACATTAGCATTATATTTACCATAGCAATTTGAACTTCTTTACATGCTCGTTTCACCATAGGCGATGCTACACCATTGCCACCCAACCATAGTCACCTACTTGTGCCTCCCCCGAGAATAATCATATACATCATGGGAAACCCTTCTACACAAGGGAAGAAAACACAACAAACCTTCTTATATATAATATCCTTGCCAAGAAAAAATAACCAAGAGCAAGCTCTATCCACTAGAGAAAACCACAAAGTAGATAACCCAACAACATAGATGCAACACACCCTAGCCATAGTGATAGGGTGTATAGCCTCCACTAGCGCACCGTCAAGAGATAACCAACAATACAACTAAAAGATACTCTAGCTAGAGTGCTAGAGTAGCTAGCCTCCACCTTGCACATCACAAAAGATAAACCCTAGAAAAGGGTACGAGGAAACCCTAGACAAGATGCACCCTACTTCCTTTCTTCTGCAGCTACAACTCTCCTCCAAACTTGTGCTATGTATCCATGAGAGAGTGTGTCAAATGAGGAAGGCATCACCCTTATTTATACTAATCTTTTCAGTGACTTTTCTGGCAGGGCCAACCTGAATTTCTGGAAAATATAATTTACGTTTATGTTTTCCTTCTAGAGCCGACTTTACTTCTGGAGCATTATAATTCTTCTTTATTATTTTGTGTGAGGCCAACTGAGATATTCTTGAGTTGTTGGCATATTCATATATAAGAAAGGTTATCTCAAAGGTGAATACCTCCCGCTACTACAAATACATTATGAACACTGACCATAGTTACAAACATTTAACACTTTGGGTTAATCACGCCACCCTTGAGGCTTTTATAGGGACTTCCCCGCATTTCCTTGTCTATGGGAAATAAGTCATTTTAGCCTCGAATATCTATGTTCCTTCCCCACAACTCACCCAACAATATTGATGAAGAGAATCTCTCATCATTCAACGATGTATCAATACCGGATAAGCTTAGAAGAAAATCGTGCCAAAGCTAAAGGTAAGTTCGAGACTCATTAACATACCATTAAACGATGGTTTGATAAGAAATCTACCAGTGAGAAAGAGTTTCAAGTCGAGGATTTAATCCTCAAATGGGACAAGCCACATGAAGATAAAGGAAAACATTCGAAATTCCAACAATTATGGCTTGGAACCTATGTTATCAAGGAGAATATTGGCCAAGGTACTTACCGACTACAAAATATTCAAGGGGAAGCTGACCTCCTCCCCATTAATGACCAGATTCTCAAGCACTACATTAACTAGCCTTTGTGGCAAATCCTCCTTTGTACATAAATGAAAGTTTGGTTTTCACTTTCCATTTCATGCTTCTCTTCTACTTTGTTTTCCATTTATTTTCAACATTTTCTAGCTTGTTCAATTTTCAGATTTTTTCTTTTTCTTTTTGAAAACTGCCATCTCGGGTTTCTCGAATTTTTGATGGATTAGTCGTGGTTATGCTTCTAAATTGTAGCACATTAGATGTCAATAGACTAATAAATTTGTAACCTATCTTCCAGACACAACCCGTATTCATCATATAGATTTATTATGCACTACCCCAAGTCAGATCTAGTAGAGGAACATAGCTCATCAATACAAAAGAATAACACAATGAAGCAGAGAACCATGGACCTTACCTAAGAATAGACCATTGTATTGTGTGAACTAAAAGGAAATGATTTGTGAGAGACGTCTGTATTATTCCAAAGGCCGTGATTCAGGGGGTTCACTCATCTATAATCAAGTCAACAAATCTCACTATCACGCGTGTCATTCCTGGTGCCTTTAAACAAGAACTAGAATCCCCCCATCCACCTCTCTCTAAGCAAAAAGAGAATAAAATTTTATAAGGTAAAGGCTTGGGGAAAGGCATTCCAGATCACATGGGACATGCAAGTATCTTCGTCGGGGCTATGGACGCTCATTGGCAGCAGAGCAAGGCTTGTGACACCGGGGTGACTCCGTCAAGGCTATGGACGCTCGTTGGCAGCCAAGAAACACCAGAGAAATGCACCATAAATTGCATTTTTAGCATTCCTGATGTTTCTTTCTCTGTAATACTCCTTATGCCTCCCCTTGGTTCATTTATTATATGAATAAGAAATCAATGAAGGGTAGTATGGTCTAAGGTATGGTCCTAAGATCTTCTTTGTATTGTCCAATCTCTATATTGTCATCTAAGCTATGGAACCTATTCTTTCTCTCTTTGGATGTGCATGATAACACACCCTTCCCCATAAATATGTGTGGATACCATCTTGCATAGAGTCAAGGCTTCGCCCAGCGTGTCACCATTTGTTGTGCCAGGCACTACAACCCTCCATTTTGCTTGTAATCCAATTGTAAATTTCTTTCAAGAAATGGAGCCCCTTACATTTTTTACTTCGATAAGCTCCTCTAGCAGTTTATTTACTTAGATTTCAAGTTCATCCTTCAATTTTCACTTCCCTCATTTACATTTCTCAAAAAAGGAAAACATTTAAAAATTCTTTCAAGTCTTTTGGATTTTCTACCGAGTTGATCAAAACTCCTCCGATGCACATCAGAGGAGTTATCTTCAACTCCTTTGATGTAAATCTGAGGAGTTTCTCCTAACTCCGTTGATGAGCTTTACCAAGTTCATTTCTTTCCCTCCGATCGACCTTTCAAATCACATAAGTTAGTTGCAATTCCTCTGATGTAATAAGAGGAGTTAGCTCCAACTCCTTCAATTACATTGGAGGTGTTGTCTCCATCCACTCTGATAGACTTCAACGCACTTCATGCCAAGTTCTCCTATGTATTTGGGAGTACTTACCACAAAGACCTCCAATATACATCGGAGGACTTAGTCCCATCTTCATCGATGTTAAATGGCACCTACCCACATTCAATGTTGATTTCGCCTAACATTATAAATACATCACTCCCCCTTTTCTCGCTATCCCACTGAATGCTAAGGAGGAGAAGGTACCCCCCAAGCAAGAGCGCACCAAGTTCCAACCCAAAAATCCTCAATCGATCATGACCGTCCACATAACATCTAGCATCCAGGTAAGCCATCGATCCACCCTCTGCAATTTAAGGTTAGGCTTTCTTCTTAGGGTTAGGATTATATTTGTTTTTTGTTTTTTGGTTATTACCCCTAATAGCCCCAACTATCCCTCACGACCGCTGCAACTATTTTCTTCACAGTTATACCCCTCTATAACTCTACGCTTCCCCTTCATAGGTTTTTGACTACCACCACATCCTTCCTAAAACAAATCTTCTGCCCTACCCTACCTCAGTCCGACAATAGTAAGACACCAAATACACTTCCATTTTTCACAGGCCTAACCTTTCCAACTCCATAACCATACTACAAGGAAAATATATCCCCAACCATAGTCTTTAAATTGGTTGTCTACAAACTCAGATTATGAAACCCCTCGACTAGAAATCTTGACGATAGTTTGGACTTAGTCTCATAGTGAATCTTGGCACAAATTTGTCAGTGAGCTTAGCAGTCTCCTTTAAGCAATCATAGAGAAATTGAACCAAACCCCTCTTCTGCCCTATACTTATCAAATCCCTTGCCCTACTCTCCTCGAATCACATCAAAGGAGTCCACATTAACTCCTTCGAAGCAATCAGAAGAATTGATCCTAACCTTGTCGATCCAAGCCACACATCAGATTTTCATGAAAATTGCATTGATAGTCAATGGAGACATTCGAGTTAACTTTAGTGATGTATATCAGAGCACTTGTTAACAACTCCTTCGATTTACATCGGTGGAGTTGACCTCAACTTCACCTATTTGTCTTAGTAAGTCCTTATCTTGACAAATTCACACCAACTCAGTCAACATTTAAGAGCCCTTGACACCAACTCCCCTGAAATTCATCAGAACACTTGTTAACAACTCCTTCGATTTACATCGGAGGAGTTAGAATTAAACCCTCCAAGTTTACCTTCAAAAATATCAGAAAATTGGGGATATTCAAAGTTGTATCCCGAGCTGTTGTTTTTCCATGCACCGATGCAATCTTTTGGATCCTAAAACATGTAGACCTAAGAAATAGACATGTTACAAACACTAGAGGGGAGCCAATAACATCTTTACATCCTGGAGACTTAGAAAAATATTAGCATATTGAAAAATGAATGAAGAGGATAGACAACAATCTACTTGTTGATTTCAAACACACTGCCAAAGAATTGTGCCCCAAGTGGTATAATCTGAACAAACAGTTAAAACACATACCTAAAGGAGGCCACCCCACAACTACTTTAAGAAAGCCATACCAATACATGGTGGCCATGTTATGTCGAGTCTACATAGAACACGATGCATCCCAATTCTCTTTGTTGCACTTGCCTTTAATATACTACTGTACAAACGAGGGAGCATCATTCAACTGGGGTAACGTATTGTCTGCCAATCTAGTAGAAGCTATCACAGTTGTCTCAGAAGACTAACCAGGGAACTTCCCTAGTTTTCACATGTCCTTGTGTATTTTGGAAATGATGTGTGTGGCTCATCGGTACCCGATAATGGGATGGAGGTGGCAACCTCCAGACCAACCAATCCATGTCTATTGCAAAGTGCTATAGGATCATAAATAACAGACAAAATACTAGAAAGTGTGTGAACATTTCATGGCTCCCTTATATGTGTTCATATTTTGCACACCTCCTCCATGCACGACAGACAAATAAAGTGCAATAATTAGGAGAATTGAGGATTGGTTCTTCTTAGAACGTAGTACTTACATAAGAATATACGGTTCTATGAAATCTCCTCACCTTCTCTTGTGCTTCATGCCAGACATGTTTCTTCTCCAAGAAGTATCATACCAAACGGTAATCCACGGAGTGGGAGGAGCTATGTATCAACCCAAGAAGGTTATATGGCCACCATTACTGCTCTACATCAATAATTACTTTTTCTCAAATACCACACAAGCACAGGAAGAAGTGAATCCCCTACTTTCCTATCACTTTGGAGAAGAAAGATTTAGCAGAAATGACCCAAAATTGGCCGTAAAATATTATTGCAACAAGATAGGCCTCCAATGGGAATGCACGACATGCATCTATGATGAAGAAGAGGTTCATCCCAATGCACGTACTTATGATGATGTTATCTTCAATGGATGAGGCCAACCCATAGGTAGAATCAAAGATGAAGAAAAGGAAAGGGAAGAAGAAAAAAGGAAAGTAGTGGAAGAAGGAGTGGAGAGGTCATCCCCCCCTTCTGTATCTATACATTTTATTTCAACAGAAGAAGAGGAAGCCCTGCTAGATAGGAAAAGGAGAGATAAAGAAAAAGTCTCTAAGAAAAAGAATGATGCTTCCAAGAAAAAGCGAAAGCTTGAAGCAGAGAAAGCGAAGGCTGAGGTAGAAACAAAAGAAACATCACAAAAGGAGATCGAGCGAAAAGAGATAGCAGAAAAAGAAACGACAAAAGCAGGAGAAGCTGCAGAAAAGGTAGCGGAAGAAGCAATGAAGAAAGAAGCTGATGAAGAGTGACGAAAGAAAGATATTGAAATGAGAGATGATGGCACTCAACTGATGGATATTGATATCCAAGAAGTGTCAACAGTGGACACTAACATAGAGGCACCATTCAACATTCCATGACTAGAAGTTTGGGCCCCATTTCAACCAAGTGAAGTCCTAAATTTGAGAAACTTCACATATGATAACAATACTAGAAATATTATGTAAGAACAAGTGAATAAAGTGCCAATAGTTGAAGGGATGCCGATCTCGTTCCTCACATAAGTTCCTATAATAGGGGATGTTAGGGAAAATCCCATAGCTATTGCCACAGCTAGCACCGCATTCATGAGCACCCACATAGACAATATTAGGAGGTTGTGCCAAAAAAATCAGGAAAAGAGGAAATAATTGGGGAACTGGAAGAAAGGCTCCAACGAGTAAAAGTCAATGAAAGCAATATGCAGAGTTTCAAAGCCGGTGCTAAGGAAGTTAGGAAAGAACTGGAAGATGCCATTATAGATATGTATGGTCACTTACAACTCTTCAAACAAGCAACTTCCACAATCATAGAGAAAAATAACTAGATACAAGCAAAAATCACTCAGTTCAACATGATTTGAGAAGGCATCAACGCCATTGATAGGTGGATTGTAGAGAATCTTAATGTACTAGTTGAGCTATATCGACCATTAAAATCAGAGAGGAAGACACATATGTATTCAGTAGACCGTTGCCAACAAGCTGATCAAATAGTAGATAAATAGGTCACCAAGTCAATGGTTGTAGGCTCTAAATTACACAAGGCCGCGCATGAGTTAATTAAAGGAAACTGACTACCCCAATTAGATGAGCTTGCTAAAAATTTGGTCATGGAAGAACTGGTATACAAAGTGCATGATAACACAAATCATAAAAGATCAGTCGTCGAAGTAGCCACCACAATTACCATGGATTCGATAGAGAAACATCTCCTACATCTTGTTAAATTGCATACCATGATACAAGCATTCATGGCAACATTGTTAAAAGATATGAGCACCCTCAAAGATAACATAGCCATGCACAATGTAGCACTATAATAACTATCTTACCGAAGGATCAAATCTTTGTATGATCAACTAGAAGTGTGGACAACATACCTCAGGGAAAAAAATTCTTGAATACAGACAAAATAATGACCATAAATTGCTACTACCTATCTCTTATTTTATCTTTTTCTCAACCAAATTTAATTTTGTCTTATTGTACACTTGTCACTAGGAAAAAGAAAACTGCACAACTTTTGTAACTTCTTCTTTTAGAAGAATACAAAGAGTCACTCATGAGTTACAAATTATTGTATAAAAAAGGGAAGATGTTGAATTTGTAGGGGCTCTTCAAGCGCTATATAGATCTAAGAACTAATTCAATAACTTATACTTTGTTGATGAATATTGAGAAGCCCTCAAGGCCATGTTTTTGCAAGAAAGAAGAATTTATTTTTGAAGTTGTCCTTGTTGTGAACTACTTCAAGTTGGATGTATGGTATTCATATGGAATATAATAATTATTGTTTGCCTATGGACTGATCTTATGCACTCTATGTTATTCTACAGGTTTGATTATTCTTTCTCATATCTTTAAGTCCCGAGATTGTTGAGTTGTTAACACATGCATAAATACAATTTAGATTGTTCTGGTTATATGTATGTATGTACTTGTTTATGATTCTACACTTCCATTTCAACTACATGTATATGGGTTTTATGCAAAGTTTGGTTTCATTAACATCTTACCTGGTTACTTTAGTATGGTCCTAGCTAGGATAGGATAGGATAGATTAGCAATAAATTATTTTGCTTCCAATACATAGTATTCATCTACATTTTTGCATTGCATATCCATTCACAATCATCTTCATTGGTAGACCAGACCACAACCGGTAAAACCCCAAAAAATAACAATGGAAGCCGTGCCAAATTCTGGATGGGTATCCTAAACCGAACGATGCATAGTCTAGTTCGGACTATGTGCCGAGGAGTACCCATTAATGTTGTCGGGCAAATTCTGCCCTGTCAACAGAGAGCAAGAGGGAATATGAACGAACCGAAATAGAGTCACCAAATTATAATCACTTAGAAGTAATGAAAATAGGAATTGACTATCTAGCGTAGCTAGATGGAAGCGATTTGTTGGGACCCCGGTCTAGGCGTAATGGAAAGCAATCTAAACTAATTATGCAAAAACGAAACACATATTGGCCAATATCTAATCTTGATGGTGACTATGTTGAAGGTGGATCACACCCTCTTGTTTTTTGACATCAATAGAGGCACTTTGCATATAGCCAACTAATTCAAACACTTTTGTTATCGCACATAAGAACTAAACAGAACATAATTGAACATTATCGAAACCAAAAATGCAAGTGTTACAACACAAGATAATTCATCAACTATGAAAAGAGTAATTAAATGAACTCTGCAGACACAATACTTAATCTAGAGGATGAAAATATGTTACAATATAGATATAATACACAATATCTGGTTAAGGAGGGGGCCCTACGTCCCTAGGCAAGGCACTGGTAGAAATATTTAATCATGTACCAAGCTCAAATACACATCACACCAGAAATTGACCAAAAGTTGCAATAGGATATTTCTTATTAATTTGAAAACAGAGTTCAAAGTTATAATATCTCCCCGACTCTCATTGAGTCAAGCCTTTATACATTTCATTACATTCTCTCTTTAGCAAGAAAATATCGAGGATATCCATGAGGATCTATGATCCTGAGGTTGTTTCCAATTTGCTTTAACGAACTGCCTGGAATATGGATGGTGGAGATTCACATGACTCAATCTCCATGGATTATTTGGATATCAATTGGAACGGTTGATGTTGTTGTCAACTTGTGTAGTTCCAATTGTTCACCCATTCTTATTTTCCTTGACTTTTCTACCTTGTCCTTTTATCATGTGGTGCTACACTAGTGGAAATTTCCTTGGCATTGTTACCACAACTCCTTCTCGCACTTTGTTATGGGGTTGCTATAGCATGTCGCGGCCACGAAGAAGGCGATTTTGCTAGTCCTGAGTTGCAACAATGAGGATATTGTGTTTCAACATCATAGCGATGTGTTGCAACAACATAGAGGGGTGTTGCAACAACATGGAAAAGTGTTGCAATAATGGAAAGTCCCGTTGCAACAACTTGGAAAGGGCATTGCAACTATTGGTTGTGGAGCCTGATTATCTTCCTGATTCAGAGGTCTTTGTTTTCAGGTGTGTTTATACTCCATGAAGACTGTACACCCCTTCATCCGGGGGGGGTTCGGGGGTGAAGCCCCCGAAGGAAAAATTGCCTTGTAAATGTATATTGTAATTTCATAGTCAATCTTGACCATTCATCATTAAGTCACATATCTAACGGTAGAGTTATTTTAGGGTTTTTTTTCCCTAGAAGGTAACCCTCTTTTATGAGGGAATTGTATTGTGGCTGTGTATTATTGGGAATATTGTATTCTGAGAGAGGATATTGTGAGAGAAAGAACAGGAAGTTACAACGAGTGTTTTCTAGGTTGTATCCATTCATTTTGCTGGATAATAAAAAGGAAGGAACTAGAAATTTCTCTAGTGGATGTAGCCCACACTAGGTGAACCATGTATATATGTGTCTCTATTGTATTGTGTATCTTCTATGTTTTATTTCAGCATTTGTTTTATTTTATTGTTCCGCGATCCTGATTTTCTAACAACAAAAACTTGGAATGTATTGTTTCCAAGTCCTTTCCTATCGTAGCAACCACATTTCATTAGTAAGCATGAAAAGGTCAATACTCTCTCTTTTATACAAGCAAAACCACTTAAAGTGACATGAATTGCAGAGTGACATACCTGAAGAGAAATGCACTAATTATGCTAAAGGTAGAATTGAAAAGGATGATAGAGTGGCACAAAAAGGTAATAAAGGCGATGAAAAAGATGGTGTTTTGGACACCCATCATCTCCCCCCAAGCAAAAGTGTTGCATGTCCTCATGCAACTAATCAGTCTAAATTTGACGAAGTGATGGTTTTATGGAGGCTATTGATGATGTACTTGTTATGCCCAATGTCAAAAGATGTGTAGTAGCCCCCATTTTCCTCTATCTTTTTCCCAAACTTTTCTTCACCCCTTTCGTTTATCTAATTTTTTTTCCAATATTTGGGTGTTGGGAGCCAAATTAAAGGATAATAGAACTTAAGATCGATCAAACGATTTCCACAAGTTTTCACACACAGTATGTACCTGCTTACCCTTTTGACTATTGGTATAAAGTTTTGGTATTCAAAGGCATCTTTTTCTTTGATTTCTACTGTTCCTTGTTCCCACCTATGACTACTTCCCTATAGGTCACACCGTAGCAGGGATTCTATGGATTTTGCACATTCATTAATAGAATGCTCTCGATTACGGGCCATGAAGGGTGCACATTTTTTTATTATTGAGCTAGTGGAAATGTGGAATAAGGACCATCTTGGGTTTGTAGAGTTCTCCCCTTACCCATAGGTCACTTGTCCCATTTTCATGGGAAACAATAAAATCATAACCCCATTGAGCATGATTTTTCATGAACGAGGTGAATGCTTTCTACTGTACATCCCTTACAATGGGGATTGGATTCCATTCCTACTCCCATTCCAGAATAAGATTGTGTTTCTCTTGTATTCTAGTGTTGCTCTCATAATAGACTCCCATGAAGGTTTCTAGTGAGGTAATCTTATGAGGTTTTTGTGCTGCAATTGCCCTGAACTGGAATATAAAATATCTTTCATGCAAGAACACAAAGTAGGCTAGATAAGGTGCCTTGCAGCCGAGGATAGCCCCCAAATGAGAACTCATTTGTATATTTTCTTTCTATAACATTTCTACTTGCGTCTAAAGTTCATAGGTATTCTTGATGTATGCGTTTCACTTTCCCCCTTTTTCTCAATGCGAAGCCAAATGTTCATCCCATCTCTACCTTAGGTTATAAATATCCTGTCAAAATTATTCTAGAGGCAACGTCCCCTTTTCATAGGCCTCAACCATATTCTTCCATTTGGACAACTGGGCCCTTATCTAGAAGTCATCATCGATATATGTCTGGACTCCAACGTCCTTTGCGGGAATTTTTGTTTGAACTTATTTATCCATTTTTTTCAGGAGGTGTTTCCTCCTCTGTTTGGGTTTCTTCATCTTGTTTCTAGGGAGGCACTTCCTCCTTCATCTCTACTTCATCAGTTTGGGTTTCTTCATCTTGATTCTAGGGAGGCACTTCCTCCATCTCTACTTCATTGGTTCGGATTTCTCCATCTCATTTCTTCTGAGGCACTTCCTCCTCCATCTCTACTTCACCAGTTTGGGTTTCATTATCTATGAATAACCTAAATATTTCTTCTTGGGGAATTGGTCTGTAAATTTCTTCCTCACATCTATTGCAGATTTATTGGCTGATTTCAACCACTTTGGCCAGACAGTCTAGGTTTGTTGGCTCCCTTTTCATCTTTTATTTCAAGTTCCTTATTTTTCTATGTAACCTCTGGTTTATTTCATTTAACTTTAAATTTTGTTGCATAAGGACAAAGTATAGGACCCTCGGGGGTTCACCTGGAGTGTGCCTAGGAATCTTCTTCTTCGATCCTGGGGAAATATTTATTCCTTTGTTCTTTGTTACAACACCGACCTTGAGTTGGTCTTGTGTTGAAACAACAAATAGGTTCCCTTCTCCCATTTTAGAAGATTTTCCCTCCCCATGTTGGTTCTTGTGTGTCAACTGGGGAGTTCCATCCTTCGACTAGCTCATCCTCCCGTACTGGTTCCTGTGTGTCAACAAGGTGTCTCAATTCCTTTGTTCCTGACTCCCCTACCAATTCTTGTGTTTCAGTAGGGGTGTCTATCTTGGACGAGTGTCGTATCCTTCTTTTATTCGACACAAGCATCTCCTTTGTTGCTTTGGGCTTCTCTTTCCTTTTTATACTTGTCTTGTCTTCTTCTTCTTCTACACCGAGGATTTCCTAAATTTCCCTTTCTAGAATCTACGTGAGATTCTATGTTCTCAATTGTGCTAACTCAACCAATGGTGAAGGACCTGCAACGTTTTCCAATGCATGGTTGGCTTGGCGAAACACATGCATCATCACAATCTTGATAAGGTCGTGGTGAGACAAGAAATCCCGTGGTTGTTGGGATATCTGAACAATGTGAGCCATGTTCTAGAGGCACTTCCAAAGAAAGAATGGCATATTCACAATATGGCGATGCTTGAGGTGGTGCAACAGTTTTAGGTGGTATCGAAATATGACACCATGACGCCCTTTGCATGTGAAATACTTTTGGACATAATAGGATACCCATGCCCAAAGGGAACTTAACAAATTTCTATCAAATCCACTACCCTTCCTTGTTAGATCTTCCCCCTCCTCCAAAAACTCATCTTTTACAATAGGCAATGCTTTTTTCTAGGAGAACCATCACTCCCCTTATTGTGGAAACCCTGCCACTATGGTAATTACTTCCTCGTTGACGTTGATTTGGATTCATCAAACTTGTAATATTTCCTCCCTCATGCTCTCTACAAAATTGAGGGTGATTTTGTCGCTATACCCCTAGAGTCATTCAATATAGCTCGCCCATCTTGCATCTTGAAAAACCCTTTAGACCTATTCATTCGCCTTGACCAATCCCATGTCTAGTTCATGGTGGATACGTGAGCCACCCATGGTTGTTACCCTTACTATGTTGATCTCATTGTCTTAGTTGTAGAGATCTCACAACACTCTGTGAGGAGAGAATGGTTGAGAGTCTAACTTCACCATCTTTCCAAAAAAGGTAAGTTGGCAAGGTTTATGGAGTAAATACAATTATCACCACAAATTTAGTAATTGTGGTGGGAAATCATGGGGCCTTCACAGGGATTGGTGGATGGGCAGGTCATCCTTATGGATATTAACTACAGTTCGACATATCATACAGAGAGGTAATGATTACACATGGTGAATAAATTATGTTGGCCAACTCATCATAAATTCCACTTAAGTGATATGCCAAGTATAAATATGAGTGCATACCTTTTTGTACTTACCTTGCACGCCATGTGTGGGTGAACATGGTTCAAGCCTCATGATGAGTTGGTTTTTATTGTTAGAGGTTGATGTCATGCCCACCTCAGTTGTATTGGTGACCTATCATCCTCGTATTATATCTTCCGGTAGGTACGTCTTGATGTCAGGTAGTGTTACATGGTAGTCATAGTTGCAACATCGAAAGTTAGGGTAGAGTTGCATCATCAAAAGCTAGGATAGAGTTGTGACATATGGAGTTGCAATGTTTGGAGTTGCAACATCTGGAGTTGCAACATCTAGAGTTGCAACATCTAGAGTTGCAACATATGGAGTTGCAACATTTGGAGTTGTAGCATGTGGAGTTGCAGCATATGGAGTTGCAACATTTGGAGTTGTAGCATGTGGAGTTGCAGCATCCAAAATTGCAGTGTTTGGAGTTGCAACGTCTAAAGTTGCAACATTTGGAGTTGTAGTGTCTGAAGTTGCAACATCTAGATTTGTAGCATCTGGATTTCTGCTGTCGATGCCTCAATATTTTGTGAAATATGGATTAATAAAGGTTAGAAAAAATGTATCAATGTGTGTGTGTGTGTTTTTCTTTCTTCTTCATCCCATGGTATATTCTTTTRGTCAAACAATTTTCAGGTCCTTGTTGGCCCAACCATTACTAATATTCTTCAGGAATGATTCTTTAGATATTGGCCTCTTGCATAGTTGGAGTCTATGCTCATTAGCCATTAATGGAGTCCTAGCTTCATAAATAGTCTAGAGMTTCACTATCTCATTATAATATATGATGTCAATCTCATATGGTCCCAGGCATCAGGTGCATAATTTCCTTTGAAATCCTTAAACCTAGAATCGAATAATAGGGCCCAATCCCCGACTGAAAATTCCTTTTTCTTATGAATTTATCGTTCCATTTAGCCCTTTTTGTTGGATGATAAATGTTCATTGTAGAGAATCCCATTGAAGCTCGTCTAGCTCACTGATCTGACAGAGTCCTACTGTTGTGCCTCAAACATGTCAATCCCCAATTGTACTATTGTCCTCAAAGTCTTGATTTTTGCCTCAATAGGTACAGTGGTTTGTTTCCCATATACCAACTTATATGGTGTACATATGGTGGTATTTATCCATGTGGTTATGTAGGCCCAGAAGGCATCTGAAAACTTGTCTGCCCAATCTTTGAGTTGGTGTTGGACAATCTTCATCAGAATATTCTCTAGAATCTTGTTCATCCCTTCGACTTGTCCATTTTCCCGGGGGTGGTATGGCTTGGTGACCATGTGCTTGATCCTGTAGAGTTCCATGATGGCTTGGAATTTCCTTGAAATAAACTGAACTCCTCCATCCGTGAGAATTTCCCTTGGTACCTCGAACCTAGTAAAAATTTCTCTGTATAGAAATTCTATCACAGCTTGATCAATGGCTACCTGAAGTGTTTTTTCCTCCATCCATTTGGTAACATAATCCGTGCAGACTAGGATGTAGGAATTCTTTTGGGATGGAGGATTAATAGGACCTATGAAGTATAAGGTCCATTTTTCAAAAGGTTCCACCACCAGTTGCGTTTGTAAGGGAATCTCGTCTGTTTGCACTGGTCGTCCCATTCTTTGGAAACTATCACAACTCCTCACATATTCCTTGGCATTGTGGAAGATATTTTTCCAGTAATACCCAATATTGAGCACCTTATAACCTTTTCTTTGGCCTACAGAGTGTCCTTCGCAGGGCCCATCGTGACATGCTTTCAAAATGTCATAAATTTCTTCCTCCCTGACTCAATGCCTGAGAACGAAGTATGGTCCTGTATAGAAGAGACATCCTTCAATCCAATAATATTAGTGACTTTTTCTTAGAACCCTCTACCACTCTTTTGGTGATAGATGAAGCGAAATTTTTACTGCAGCCAAATAGTTGGCAATATTTTCATACCAAGGCATGTTAGTGAATATTGTGAATAAATGGTCATTAGGAAAAGTGTCTTCCATAGGCAAGCAGTTTCTGTCTATGTTTAGTCTAGAAAGAAAATCAATCACTACATTTTCCTTACCTATCTTGTCCAAAATGGTCACATCAAATTATTGTAATGACAATAACCACCTAGTCACTCTAACATTAGTGATGGGTTTGTGTTGGGCTCTAAAGATGTCCTAAAAACAAGCTTAGTCTGACATTAATTTTATCAATGGAGGATTCGTATTTTCTCTCAAGAATGTCAGCAAAGTCTATGTAGATAGTCGTAGAGGTTTAAATCGTGTAGATAATTCAGTTACAACAAATATGAGTCTATCTAAATTACTGTGTTAATCAAGTTCTTCACACATTAACTAAAAACTCTGAAACTAATAAATCAATCAACATAATTATAGTCTAAACAATAACACACCATGAATCAAAGCATCAATCACTTTACTAAATTCATTCATTTATCTAAGAAACAATAATTTAATCTACGAAAACACTTAATGAATCAATCTCTCAATGATTAATTATTCTGTTGGAAAGGAACAACGTTCTAATGAATATTTAAGAAGGAAAAACAAATGCGAATTAAACAAAAGGAACAACACATGCAAATTTAATAAAAGGAACAACAAATGCGAATTTAAATGAAAGGAATTCACAAGCGATAAATTGACAAGAAATGGAAATGGAACAATAATCGATAATCTCCAAATGGAACATCTACTCTCTGCAAATGGAACAACATAACCAATTCATAAAAGAATCAACACATTAATGAGTCTATCTTAACTGTTCAAAGGAAATTCAAATCACATAACTATAACATAATTGATAATATTACAGATGAGACAGTAGCTCCTGTTGAATCGGCCCACGGTCTTCAGAAGATACTGCTACAAAAAACTTAGTATGCAGAAATGATCAAAACGCTTGAAGCTTTCATTAATTCCATAACTGATAAATCATTTACAATGGGATTGTTGTATAGAGTGTCAACAATTAAGAGATATGAATTCTTTGTTATCTCTCTATCATCCATTATTATTTATATATTACAATGAGAAAAGTAAATTAAGCTATCCCGAGGATCGAGAGATCCTCATGATTGCTTTTACTATTTATGAAGATTGCAAGATAAAAAGTCAATCTTCCTTTGAACTGTTTTGTGCCTAATTTCTTCGATCTATGCATCTTAATGATCTTCTTAATTATCTTTAGTTAACAACAATTGTCCATTTCTGCATAAAATCAAAACAATTCAAACCAAATTTCAGAAAATATTCAATAATATTTCCTAAAGGCTTTTTAACCATTTTCTTCCCTAATTACTTCAAATTAATAGAAAAGTCATCAAAGAATATATCACAAACTAGAGTAACAAGGGGAATATTTATACGTTTTTCTCAACCCAACAATTTGTTCATTAGATATTTAATTGTTCAGTGATTAATATGTAAAATTACAAAATATCCTGTTTTTTTTTCATAGAAAAAATCGTAAATTTATTAATAGTCATAACAAAATTACATTTCGTACATATGTAGCATATTCCAAAATGTTGAGTAGCTTCAGTGGAGCTTTCCAATTCTGTAGTGTTTCACCGTATAACATTCTTTCTTTCTAAAAACTTATTACATCAATGCTATCAAAAGGAGGTTTGCTGAAACACTGTCTGTTTTCCTATTCATATATCATGTTATGTATCTGAATTTGGACCTTCATTGAAATGCCTATGATAGTATTCAAAAATTAAATCTACATCCTGTTCCAAAATGTGCCATTGTCCATATGCCATCTGCAATCCTTCTTTGGATAAAGTGTCTACCATTACATTCCATTCTCTGTAAACATGTGAGATGGAAAAGGAGTCAAATGCTTGTTTTATATTTATAACCTCCTCCATAAGTGGTTGTATGTGTGTGTAGTGACATGTTTGTAATCCTTTAATCCAATTGACAATAAGCATGGAGTCTCCTAGAACTTGTATGTTTCATAAATTTTTTTCTAGAGCAAAGAGTAGTAATAGTTTGATTGCCATAAGTTTTGCATAATTGTTTGTGCATTTCCTTAAACCAAATTTCATTTTGAAGTAGTGAGAGTCTGAAAAATATAATACCCCCCCCGACCACCAAAAACTAGAGGATCACCCTGTGCAACACCATTAAAAAAAATCCAAGGATGATATTTGTTTATATTTTCAATTTTGATAATACACAGACTTCTTTTAGAATTTTCTTGTGGGAAATTTGTTAGGATCCCCACAATTTGAGTTGCAACCAAACCCAGATCTTGTTCTTTGTCTTTGAATATGTATCTATTCCTCGTTATCCAAATACCCCAACACATGATGACTGTAAGAGCTTTCAATTCTTTGTTTCCTCTATGTTGAACCTAGGATATGAAAGATTGTTCCACCGATTTCCCTCTCTATAGAATACCAGCCCCAAGAAGTTGCATGCATTCTCTCCAGATTTCCTCTGTGAAAGCACATCATAAAAAGATATGGTTGACCGATTCTTTTGATCTCTTGCATAAAGGGCACCATCCTGGACCTTGAAATTTTCTATTTTGCAAGTTGTCCCAAGTTGGCGCTTTATTCTCCAGAATGCACCACATCATTAATCTGGATTTATGAGGACACCTCATCTTCCAAATATTTTTTTCACCACCATTTCACATCTCTATTGAAGACTTCCACATTTATTTGGATATATCCACCCTTGGGTGTATATATACCTACTGGGTCATAATCCAAAACCAATTTATCGGGTTTATCAAGAATTCTAATATGTGCAACAATTAAATAATCCTTATATCTGTCCAAGGCCTCATGATGATCTTCGTCAAGATCGATTTGATTGGCAGACAACCACCCCTGATTCCAAAGGTTTGTCGAAGTCAGATCTGTAAATTGATATAGATAGAAATAACCTTGATTTTTTAGTTATGTAATAGTGTCCTCCGACAAGATATGTCGGTTGCCACACCCCGTCCAAGGATCCCGACCCATCCTCACTAATCTACCTCTTCCAACCTGCCATGCCAAACTGTTCCCCACCACATCAAAAGACTTCATCATGGCTTTCCAAATGTTAGAGGCTTGTGGATGCCTTTTGTTTTCTTTCACGACCCAGTCCAAAATACTCCCTGGAGCAATGTATTTCTGATGTATGACTCTTGTCCATAGAATTTTTGTAGTTAATAGCCTCCACACCCCCTTAGCTATCAGGGCCTTCGAGAAAATAAATATGATTTTTAAACCCCAACCTCCCAAAGCTTTTGGGAATTCTATTCTTTTCCATTTTACCTAAGGCATGACCCTCTGTTTTTTCTTCCCACGCCAAAGAAACGAAAAACACAAACGTCGGATATTTTCCAGAATGTCCTCGGGAATCCATGCCAATGACATCCATTATACCGAGATGGCCTCCAAGAATGATTTTACCAAAACTAATCGCCCTTCTCTAGATGACCATTTCAGATTCCAAACATTCAATCTTCTTTCCAACTTATCTACTAACCAAAGTTGGTCCTCCTTTGAATAATCATCTGGTTTTAAATGGAAGCCTAGGTATTTCAGGGTTTATCTGAAGGTTTTGTGATGAAAGTTGAAAATCTCCTCCAAATAGGCCTTCTCATGATGTTCAAAGTTGTTGTAGGAGAAGGATGATTTTTGTTCATTCACCAACATGCCTGAGGCCCTTCTAAAAATATTTAAAATGCTCGATAGTTTGTCCAAATGTCTACGAGACCCACCACAAAATATTAGTATGTCATCTACAAATATAAGGTGAGCAATAGATAAATTTGACGAAATTTGTATTCCATAAAACTCCCCAGTTTGTTTTGCTTCTAGAATGGCCCTGCTTAATCCTTCGGCCACCAACGGAAAAATGAGTTGGGATAAAGGACATCCTTGATGAAGCCCCCGTTCTACATGGAATAAGGGTAAAGCTGCCCCATTTATAAGAACAACAAAAGAGACAGATGATATACAACTCATGATCTAATTTATGAACGTTAGTTCAAAACCTACATGAGTGAGCAACATCCGAATGTACATCCAGTTAACCCGATCATAGGCCTTTGATAGATCAATTTTTATTACCACTCCTTTCTGCTTGGATATTTTCATACTATGAAGTCTCTCCTAGGCCACCCCTATGGCTTCATGAATCTGCCTTCCAACCAGGAACCCAAATTGTTCACCCGATATAGTTTTTTACAAAATTTTCTTGATCCTACAAGCAATGACCTTTGAAATGATTTTATAAATTTAATCACATAATGAGATGGGCTGAAAATCATCAAAGGACAAGGGGTTATCTGATTTGGGTATAAGGGTAATAAAGGTTGCATTGAAGGGGGCGTGGATCGAGCGAAATGTTCTAGATTCCTCCACAACCCTAAGAAGGTCTTCTCCCATCAACTCATAAAATCCCAGATAAAATTCAATCGGCCACCCATCTGTACTGGGGATCTTATCCTTCTAAAAACTATGAAGTATGTCTTCCAATTCCTCTTGAGAGATTTCCTGCATTAAATTATCATTATCTTTCAGACTGAAAAAACTGAGAAAGAATTGAGCAATGCACACAATTTCTGCAATGGACGTATTCTCTTGTGCCTTGAAGAGACCACGAAAATGTGAGGTCCCCAAATTGTCTAGACCTTCATGAGAGGAGTCCTTCTCTCCCCTTGAATATACCAAACCCCAAATCGAATTGCTTAAATTTCACCCCTGAGCATAAGCTTGGAAGAATTTGGTGTTCTCATCCCCGCCCCACAGCCAAATAGCATGACTCTTTAATCTCCAAGCCACCTCACACTCAATCAGAAGATACCTTCTTCTCTTTTCCAAATCACAGAGCATTCCTTTGGATTCCTCAGTCATGAACCCTCCACCCTCTAAATCACAAATCACCTAAATCACCTCTTCGATCTCTTTAAGCTACTTATCATCCTATATTTTCTTCTGATGTGCCCAATTTTTTGTAGCCTCTTTAACCTTATTTAAATTTTGTCCAAATTGTATGTCTATCAACACATCATAGGAGTGGTTATAAGATACCCAAGTGTTCTAAACCAATTTGATGCAGTGTTCCTCCTTAACCCATTCCATGTTAAATTTGAAAGGGCTCGGAGGTTTATTTCCTTGACCTCTCAGTTCCATAAGGATGGGGAAATAATCTAACTCACCCCTCCAAGACCATCTGTCTTATCAGGTGAATGGATTTGGCCAATTCTTCAGAGATGAGAAAATGATCAATCCTTTTTTCCACCCTATCTTCCCCTAATCTTCTGTTCTTCCTTTGAGTTTTATAGGGGCGATACCCAAAACCCCCCTTCTATCAAAGGCTTGTAGAAAGAAATCCACAAGGGGATCAACTTGAGCTTTTGGTCCCCTTGTCTCTGATGTTCCCAGTGAGAGATTCAAGTCTCCTCCTAGGATAACATTTTTATTATCCCAAAAGGATTTTTGTAATAGTTTTCCTAGAAAGTTACCCGATATAGAGAAGTTTCATATAGATTTACAACATACAATTGTATATTTAGATCCCTTTCATAAATTTCTAGACCCAAAACCCCATCAATTCCCCAAACATTCTTGACCTTGATTTTTCTGGGATTGCATCCAGCAGCTAGGCCACCCGAACGCCCCTGCACATGTAGCGCATTAAAAATCCAACCTTTCAACAAACTTGACAACAAGCTGCAAATAATCTCACCAACACCTAGTGTTTCTTGAAAGATGATGATGTCTGGTGCATGAAAATCCATAAACCTCTTTAGCGACAATTTTTTTGATGGGCTCTCCAACTCCCTGCAATTGAAGGATAAGATCTTCATCTAGTAATATTTGAGAGGGATTTCGTCTCTCTAAGTGCTCTTTTAATGGATGCTTGTTTACCTGACATTACTTCTGCGGTCGGTTGGTCTTTTGCCAAGTCTATGAAAGATATGTGGCCTCTACCTCTTCCCTCTATTTGAGAGGAGCGCCTTAGGCCTTGACCTCTGGAGGGATTATGATTATTTGTTGACACTACTCGGTTCCTGAGTGCATATTTGATATCCAACTCCTTGGAATCATTTGAGGAATTTGTCAATGTGATATTATTGGAGGAGGAATGGCTGGGTCAATGTGAGGATGTGGACATGTAATTCCTTTCCGGGAGGGTCCTTTAGGTCAAGAAGAGTGTGACATGGTGATAGGAGGAGAAGCCGAAGTATGTATACTAAAAAAACCACTGTGAGATACATAATTATTGGAATATGAAATAGAGGGAGAAGGAATAGGTGACTTACAGAATGTCCTAGCCATCGCTCCGCTCGAGTCTTCTAGAGAGGAGTACTGGGCAACAATAAGACCCAGTGCTATGGAGGACACAACCAGATCTTCACCTTTTTTTCCTTCCTTAGACACTTCAAGGGGCTGCGACACAATATATAACCTCTTGTCTCCCTCATCAGACACCACCCTTTTGAGATCTCCAACATTTAGCTTCTTCCTATCCTCGACCACCTGGACGTCACTTTTTTTCCATTATATGCAATTTCCGTTGCCCCCAAAAGATAGGTGATCCTCTGCCACCAAGTTTCCATGTGCATGACACTGGTGGCATATGAAGAGAAGACCTTCATAATCAAACATCTGAGTATGGGTAGAACCCTTCCATTGTAGTTTCATTCTTCCATCAAGCCCTGCCCAATGTCCAGTCTCACCAACACCCCATCCATAGTCATTACTTTGGTATCTAGATAGGATAGGTCAGCCTCCAAGAAAATTCCCAATTTATTCCTGATCATCTTGAAGACCTATAGAGCCCCAAAAATTGCTGGTAAACCTGGTAACCTAACCCAGACCGAAAATACATCCATTCTTTCTTTTCGTGGGTCAACTAATGGAGTCCATGCCTTCATTAAAATGGGAGTGGAATCTATGCATCAAGTTGATTGTAGCACCCAATTTTCATCTTCTAGAGAGTTGAAAATAAAAGCAAACCATCCTCTGGCTAGAATTAAGACTCGAGGAGTGTAATGTATCTCGTGAACCCAAGTCCCCTTCACCCAACCAGCCAAAGTATTTATACCCAAATTATTACTTCAATCATGACTGACCACCATAACTTCTGCCATCCTGACCACCTTGCTCATTATGACGTCTTCTCCTAACACCAAAGACCCACTGTTTTCTCCTTGATGCACTTGGATTTTTTCTTCCTGCAACCGACTTCCAAATTGGCTCTGCCTTGTTGCTGGGAACCCAGAGATAGGTTGAGAGGGTCCTTCGAGGAATCCCCAAGGGCTCGTGGATATGAATTCAGGCCCCCGATTATTGCCAAACCCTCCCCGACAGAAACATGGTTAATGGCACCCATGAATCCACCGTAAGCATAAAAAAACTATCCTAATCCATTGACAAGATGTGGAGGGAACCCCAATGCTTCAGTAGTAGCATATTCTGGAATAGGATGAGGAGAACCCCCAATGATGCACCCTAATACCAATGAATTAGGGATGTCGATCCTTGCTTCCTCTTCAACATGTAACCATGAGTCCACCACCCTCATGTCTGACTCAGAGAGGGTCGGGGCTACATCGGGGAGTCCTGATCCTACACATCCCAAAAAAACCACATCTCCTGTAGCAGATTCCCCCTCAAACAAAACCATACCTATGGTCTTGGCACAAAATTTTTCACCCATCTGTAGCAGATGGTCCCAGATGTCACCATTCTTTGCCATTTTTCCCGACAGACAAGGCTCCAACTAACACCAACATTATTATGCTTTTAAGGTGAAAACGTAGCAGAACCCTAAACCTTTCAAAAAATTCTTCCCCAAAGCACGTGTGAAGGGGAAAGGAAAATTAGATTTGCGGTCCACAGGGAATTTTATCCCTTGGCGACAGAGGATCTGAGGCTCAAACCCGCATTCTACCCCATTCCGATTCTCCAGAGCATTTCCCTACTTTATTCATATCGCAAAATATCTTGTTATATAGTGCCAAAATTTATTAATGGCGTAGATTACAACAACGAGTTTTTTTTTTGTTACCGCATATTTTAATTATGCTGGAATAAGATTCATGGTGATAAAGTAGATGGTGTATGGTCCTTGCTGCTTCTGTTTTCCTAGCACTACCCCAATGGCTATGTCTGATGCATTTGTTGATATGTGGAATGGAAATGACCAATCTATCCCTCGTAAAATATGTGTTGTTGTTAATCTATTTTTTAATTCTTCAAAGGCATCTTAGCATTTATCTTTCCAATAGAACTCTACATTCTTTGTTAGTAACAAAAACAGGGGACTTGCAATCCTAGAAAAATTCTCGATGAAGAACTTATAATATCTAGTCTTGCCCAAGAGACTTCTCACCTCTTTTTGCGTAGTCAGAGGGGGGAGATCAAGTATTACCTGTATATTTGCTAGTTCAACCTGTATTATGGCAAGGGATATGTGATTCCATAAGATGATTCCTTTTGTCATCATCATAACACATTTTGCATTGTTGAGAGCTACATTGGTCTGTATAGACCTTTTTATCACGTTTTCCAAAATGGTGAGGGTTGTTGTGAAGGTGTCACCGTAGGTAGTGAATTCATCCATGTACACCTTCCATGTTGCCGTGTATTAAATCAGAAAATATGCCAAGTACAACCCTTGGAAAGTGGTTGGGGCATTAAATAACTCTAATGGTAAAACTCTATATGCTAATGTCCCCCAAGGGCATGCAAAGATGGTCTTTTCTTGGTCTTCTAGGGCAATTTGGACCTGGTTGTACACACTAAATTCTCCAAGGAACAAAAAGTACTTCTTCCCTACAAGTGTGTCTAGCACTTGATTAGTAAAAGGGAGGGGGAAGTGGCCTTTATGAGTGGATTTGTTTAATTCCCTATAAATGACTCAAATTCTCCATTTGTCATTTTTCTTATGGACTATAATGAGAGGAGAAACCCACTGGTTGTCAGAGATGGGGTAAATGATGTTAAGGTTTAAGCTATTATTAGGTTACTTTCAATTTACTAGATAACAATAACATAGACAAGATCACTGAGAGAAACAGAATCACAAGAGTACACAAGCATTTATCCTGGGAAACTCTCAAGGGGAAGAAAACCCAACAAAACTTCCTTAATACAAATAGCCAATACAATGCCAAGATAATGAACCAAACAACAAAGAAATTCCTCTCCCAAGGATGCGCCTCTCTCTCTTCCTTCAAAACTTGCACACTAGATGAGTGAGCTATGTGCGTGTCTAAATGAGGTGGCAACCTCTCTTATTTATACAATTATGGCACATGTGGAAGTGTCTCTTCATTGGCAGGGCTGACTTCTTCTTCTGGGGCCTCTTTAATATATTTTGGGGCCTCTTTAACCACCTTTAATATATTCTGGGGCCTCTTTAATATATTTTGGGGCCGACTTCTTATTTAGCCTATTACAATTAGGGTTTGACCAATCTGAAAAAGGGGATTTGGTCATTTACAATACCCGACATGATCAATCCATAAAAGGGGATTGATCTAATCAATAATAAATATATTTTATCTTTATCCACAAAAGGGGATAAGAATATTCTTTGCAGTTACACAATATTTTAACACTCCCTCTTAACAAAAAGGATATTCTTTATATTTTGACAGGTCACTGGATGTCGACATCAACTAGGTAGCAAAATCCACTGGATAACATCATCAACTGGGAAACATCATCAACTGGATAACAACATCAACTGGATAACATCATCAACTGGGTAATCATCATTAACTGGATCACTGGAGGCATCCACTTGGTCATCTGGAATCATGATCATTGACTGACATATCTATAAATCATCAGAAGTTTTGTTCTCTTTATCTTTGCGTAGAAGATACTCTTTCATTCTTTCGTCTTCACGCAGAAGATACTTCTTTCTTATCTTCACATAAAAGATATCTTATCTTCACACAAAAGATGTATTATCTTCACACAAAAGATATTCTATGAGTTTTTCCTTTCCTTTTGTGTTCTCCCTTCTCTTGTAGTCATATATCTCACCCATCCACTGGGGAGGACTACTACCATAACTTCACGCCTAGTCATCCCACATGAACTAGAGAAGCTAAGATGCTAGCATGGGAAAGACTAGTCTCCCTTTCCATGATCCACACAGGATCATGACACAAACCTCAAGAGCCAACTAACCATTCCACATGGTCAAGGTTTGTGTTCCAGGCTACTCAAACCTTGGCTAGAGGAGAGTATCTGCTCGCTGCCCCTTGGAGAAACATCCACATTCCTCTCTACGAGGGTGGTCACACCCCTCTCTATGAGGGTATTCTAGCATGTCCATAGAGTATCCAAAACTCAACACTTGGACAGAGGCCAACCTTGGCAAATTTCTCATTCCCCTTCTCTACGAAGGTCTCTTCCTTCTCTACAAAGGTCTACCTATGGGATTTCTCTTTCCTTCTTTATGAAGGTCTTTTATCTTTCTCCTTCTCTACGAAGGTCTAACTATGGGATCAAAAAAAATCTCTTGTGGTTCAAAATATTTCCATGGTATAATACCATGCTACCCATCTGCTGGGCACCATCCATCTACTGGATAACTTTCATCTTGATCAAAATATTTGGGCACCATCCATCTACTTTTCTAACTGCATCAAATCACGATCCTCCATTTCGAACTTAGAGACATAGCTCCCTCTTGCACCTAACTGATAGTTTCTAATCATCATCCTTGAAGTTCTCTTCTGTAATATCCTGGGTTCCTTCTTGAGTTCGAATATTTCTTTCTTTCTGTCTTCATACTGGATCAACCTGCTCCCTCTGCATATATAAGAACGATACTGGAGCAACCTGTAGTTACCTGCATCTCATCCACTATATCTGAGTATACATCTTTTTCTGCATCTATAAGAATGGTACTGGAGCAACCTGTAGTTACCTGCATCTCATCCACTATATCTGAGTATACATCTTTTTCTTCATCTTGAATATTTATGTTCTACATCTTTAGGTGCCTCTTGCTCCTATATAAATACTGGATATTGTTTGATCTTTACTGACTATCACCATATCATACGTCCTTCTCATGTTGTCTGCAAGTCACGACATAAGTTCTTTCTTCCGAGACTTGTAAACTTACTTACAATACGATTTCTTTGTCACTCTCATGAGTGATCATACATGAAATAAATATGTTATCTCTTTCTTCATCCTCTTCTTTGATACTTCCTTCATAAGTCTGCATAAACACTGAAATAAAATGAGGTTAATTAACATTCTCACAAAAAAACTAACTTGTAATGATAAAGTATTAAAGTAAACAAGAGACTAAAAATAAACGTGAATACTTATATTTTGTTTTTGTGTGGGGAGGCTTCACAGACTCCACCATTTGCTATCTTTCTTCAGATCAACTATCTTCAACTTAAAGTACATAATCCTTAATTTCTGCTAAATATTTCTTTGAGGGAGGAGATTCCTCTTCCTCTGCCACATGTGCTTGATGCTTTCTTTTCCCTTTTCCTTGAGGATAGTCATAAGAAAAGTGTCCCAACTTTTGATAGTTGTAGCATATGATCTTTGAAACATCTCTCTTCTTATCTGGACTCTTACAAAGTTAGCTTCTTTATTGTTCTTCCCGAAGGAACTTCTTTTGTTCTTTTGAGCTATAAGAGCTTCCTCTTCATAGACAATTAATCTCTTCTATTGGTCTGCAAGTCTAGATTCTTCTTGTGTGCAATCTGCCCATAACTTATCAAAATTGGGTAACTTTCTTCTTGCACACACTCCTTGTACAAAAGGAATCCAAAATGTTGGAAACCCATTTAGGGTTGTGGTTACAAGTTCTATGTTGCTAATGACATCTCCAATAGCTGCAAGCTGATCTCTGATCTGAGAAACTCTCATAAGATAGGATGTGACAGATTCTGAGTTGTCCATGTTTTTTTTTTAAGGTAAGATTTCGGCTAATGTCTTTGCTTTCATATAATCTACTGAGTGCTTCATACATTTGCCTTGCTGTCTGTAGTTCAGATATATGAGGGATCAAGTGATGTTTTACTGAATCTGACACGATTCTCTTTGCTTTCTTTTCATTCTTCTTATGCTTGGTCTTTTTCTCTTCTTCATCTGGTTCTGGTACAACCAATGTAACATGTTCTAGGAGATCATTATTGTCTAGAATCATCTGCAACCTATGCTTCCAAGATCTGAAGTTTCTAGATCCTTCCAGCCTATCTTCTACCCTCATGCTGGTAGCCATTCTTTCTTGCAGTAGAAACCCTAGCCCTCTGGGCTATATAAATAATAAAGAAATCAAATTTCTTGGATCAAAAAAATGAACTCACCAAAAGATGCGTTGGACCGAGGCGAGTATGCTGGTACAGTTAGATTTATGAAAATCCAAATTTTGACCCTTGAAACTCGACCAACAAATTTATGGATTGGTGCTTCTGGTTTTTTGGTACTTCTGGTACTTTTTGAAAACTAGGGTTTCACTTTTCGGGAGATCTAGCCACTGAAAATGTGCACTGAAAATGCCAAAATGTTCCTTGAGGTAGGGCACACCTTTCTAGATGGATTTGGGGTTGAAAACCTTCTTCAATAAAAAGCCCTAATTTTCATGTATGACAACAGTGACGTTTTTCTTTTTCCTGTGAAAGATGCTCTCTTCAGCTTAGCTCTGATACCATGTTAAGGTTTAAGCTATTATTAGGTTACTTTCAATTTACTAGATAACAATAGCATAGACAAGATCAGTGAGAGAAACACAATCACAAGAGTACACAAGCATTTTTCCTGGGAGACCCTCAAGGGGAAGAAAACCCATCAAAACTTCCTTAATATAGATAGCCAATACAATGCCAAGATAATGAACCAGACAACAAATAAATTCCTCTCCCAAGGATGCACCTCTCTCTCTCTTCCTTCTTCCGACAATCGACAACTGCAACTTCCTTCAAAACTTGCGCACTAGATGAGTGAGCTGAGTGTGTCTAAATGAGGCGATGACCTCTCTTATTTATACAATTCTGGCACATGTGGAAGTGTCTCTTCATTGGCAGGGCCGACTTCTTCTTCTGGGTGGTTATAACCACCTTTAATATATTCTAGGGCCTCTTTAATATATTCTGGGGCCGACTTCTTATTTAGCCTATTACAATTAGGGTTTGAACAATCCGCAAAAGGGGATTTGGTCATTTACAATACCCAACATGATCAATCCACAAAAGGGGATTGACCTAATCAATAACAAATATATTTTATCTTTATCCACAGAAGGGGATAAGAATATTCTTTGCAGTTACACAATATTTTAACAAATGAATCCTAGAGAGAGTAGTTTTCGTAGTTATTCCTTCATTATTTATTTCAGTGTGGGGTTCATCCTTCGATGCAATTAGCGAATAGGCCTCGACCCTTCCTTGATGTATACGTGGTGGGTACATAAATTTGGATGAATTCACTTCATGTCAGTATAATCCCAGATGAAGGCCTCACTATTCCTTTTTAAAACTTTAATGAGTTGCTTCTTTTTTGGTTCAGATAGTCCTTGGTTAATGTTCATGAATTTTCCTAGATGGATATCTACTAGCTCAATGAGGGAACTAATGTTCTTGATAGGGGGTTCTTCAGTTGCCTCACAATGTGCATTAGCAGGAGAAAGGTTTTCTTGCACCCCTTGATCTAAAATTTGTTCCAAATTGTGCTTAGAAGATAATGGGGAAATGGCTAAGAAGTCATTATTTTCTTCATCTTCTGTTTTATCCCTGATGGAAAGGTACTGGTCTATGGTGAGAAACTATTGGGCTACCTTGTGATCATCACTTTCGTCATCTTCCATGCATATTGGGGTTTCCATTTCATCATTTGGTTTGGAAAAGGGTATAGAGTAAGTTATTTCTTTGATCCATTGTGGGAAATTTTCATGCTTCCCGACATGTATCCAATATGCATACCAACAATCGCCAGCCACAATTGTACTAGAATCAAAGGAAAACCTTAGAGGGAAGACTTGGGTTGGAGGACTATGAAGTCGAATGGATATTTCCAGGAGTCTACTAAGACAACGACATCTTCTATAAGTCCCTTAGGTTTGATGGTGGATTGGTATGCTAATTGCAGCCTTGTGGGAGTTTGTCGAAGACCGACCAACCCTAGGGATTCCATAGTTTCTTCGGTCATGACATTGATTGTTGCACTAGGGTCAATTAGGGTATTTGGAATAATAATGATATTGATCTAGATGTTTAATAATGGACTGCTTGGGTCAGAGTATTTGGTTGTAGTTGCTTTTCCCAACAATAAGTCTACCAATTTTCCTATGACATGGATGGTTTGGGGGCCTTTCCTTTTTCTCCCAGGTTTTCAAAGACATAATTCCTTGATATCCTTGGAGTATATTGGAACATCTTTGATAGCCTGAAAAAGATGTACACAAACATTCTTAAATTCTCCTAGAATGTCAAATTTTGGCTGTGTGGTTGGTTTCTCCAGGTTTAATCGCTCAGGATATGGAGAGACCACTGGTCCTTTATTAATTTGATTGGGTATCTTGGCACTCTACAAGAGTAATTGAATATGCAGGGAATGTTGGGAATCCAACAGCACAAGCTGGCTAGGCAGGTCAGTTATTTGGTTTATGGAGTGGTTGCACAAGGAGTTGTGGTCGAGGAGGAGAAGGATTGGGCTGTTGTGGTGGAGTCGTGGTGGTGGTAAAGTTTTCATGACTTGTTGGGGCCAATTTTGTTGTGTTGTTGCAAAAGAATGATTCTGCCACCCTTGCTTCCATGGGTGGTTTGGAGAACGAGAGAGCGTCCATTATGTATTAGGTGCATACCACTGCTGAGTGGCATATTGCGTTGAATAATTAATCCATAAGGATTGAAATACTGATATTGGTTTGGTTTCATACCCGAGGGAAGGGGTGCCATGGTTGCTTTTGCATCATAACACACAATTTCTCGACTTCCCCATTTTTTCTTGGTAAGCTGCATTCATTCCCAAAAGGGATGGACATTTGGATGTAGGATGATCTTGTTCACATATCTCGCAGATTTATATCTGATCCAATGGGAATTCTCTCTTTGGGTGTTTCTTCCTGCACCTTGGGTAAAATATTTACAAATCCTACTCTACCCCCTCTTTCTTCCTCTATAGTTGTAGTGTGTCTAGCTGTGAACATAGGGAGCTAAGTATGTTTGTCTTGAATCCTTCCAACATATTCCTGATTTCCACTATAGTGACTCCTCCACTGCTGCTCTTGTGGGCTCTTGTCAACATATCTCATGTTCTCTTACCAACTTAGGAAGTACCCCAAGAATACCTCTGGCATATATCACAAATAATTTCATAGGGGAGCCGAGACATGTCGCCTCCACTCATGAAATTGAGGATATTAACACATTCTTCCCTCATTCCCTTTAATACTAATACCTTGAGAGTGTCCTCTCTTAAATAGTGTTGTCTTTCTCTCTGTAGATTGTATCAGAAGCGTTCCAGAAAGTCCTCTAATCTTTCTTCTTCCCTCTGAGTCATACGGAATATTTCCTCTTTCGTGTCCTTGCCCTTGCACTAATATTGATACTTCTTGAGGAATTTTTCTTTCATTTGTGCTCATGAGATGATGTTGTCTCCTTCCAATCCCATAAACCATATGAGTGTGGCTCCCTTGAGGGTGGAAAGGAAGAGTTTCAGCTTTCGAGTATCATCAACATAGTCATAGCTTCGACATAGGACACTAAACTCGAATAAGAATGTGTCATGGTCTTCACTAGTAGATCCATTGAAGTTGGGCAAGATAGAGTGATGAATGTTTTTCATCTTTGTATCACTGTCGGATTCATGAATATGGAATTTAAAGGTGGACACCTCCTCCTTGACCTGATGGTGGTTGGATTCTTCTACCATTTTGTGGAATTTTTCTTCAAATTGTTTCTCATACGATGTGATTAGTATTGGAATTTCTTGCTCTGGGTAGTAATAACTAGATTGTTCGTTGGTGCTTCCCTGAAGATAAATTTATCCCACTTGAGTGGAGGATGTTGCTTCAGGAGGGGTGACTAGATGGATTCCCTCTGAGTCTATAAGTCGATTCTTGGATAATGAGCTGGAAGTATGGGACAAATAATGAGGCAGGTCTATCAGATGGCTTGGTCCCTCTCTTGTATGTAATCTCCCTACAATGTTAATTTTGAAGACATTCTTTGTTCGACCTTTTGGGTTGTGGTTTTTTATCATGAGTGTTTCACTAAATCATTCAAGGTAGATAAAAAAAATAGAAAATCAATTGAAAAATGAAACATATATAAAAAAACACACTAATCCTTTGAAAGGGGGGTTTCACTGTTGATAGTTCCTCGACAACGATGCTAAAAATGACAGGTATTCTAATTACCTTTTTATTGTTTTAAAGGGAAACCATAAAACATATCATTTACTTATTCAAATCAAGGATTCGTATGTTACTTGCAAATTTTCATGCACTATCTATGCCATGGAAATCTACTCAATCTAGATTCTAATGGTGAAGTTGCAACAAAGGAGTGTCTGAGAGAAAGAGGGAATATGAACGAACCAAAACAGAGTCACTGAATTCTAATCAATCAAAAGTAATGAAAACATGAATTGACTATCTAACGTAGCGAGATTGAAACGATTTGTTGTGACCTTGGTCTAGGCGTGATGGAAATGCAACTAAACAAATTATGATAGCACAACCAGATGGAAGCGATCTATTGTGACCCCGGTCTGGGCATAATGAAAAGGGAAGCTAAACTATTGCATAAAGGAAACACACATTGACCAATATCTAATCTTGATGGTGACTATGTTAAAGGTGGCTCACACCCTCTTATTTTCTGACATCAATAGAGTCACTCTACATACAAATAAATAATTCAAACACTTTTGTGATCACACATAAGAAATAAAAAGAACAAAGTTGAACACTACCGAAACAAAAAATGCAAGTGTTACAACACAATATAATTTACCAACTATGAAAAGAGTAATTAAATGAACCCTGCAGACACAATACTTAATCTAGACGATGAAAATATGTTACAATATATATACAATACAAAGTACTTGTCTAAGGAGGGGGGCCTACCTCCCTAAGAAAGGAACTATTATAAAGTGTTGGCATAGGGGAAGAACCGGGGTTCAATACTCAAGAGCGCACCAACAAAACCCTAACTACCAACCCTTTCGACAACACCTGTGAAGTAGATGAAGTATCACCCGAGGTAGAGACACGGGTGGTTGCAGGACTCCAGTGTCTGCAACCTTAGATGGGACACAAATATGTGATTCTAACACTTAACATTTAACATTCATCAATATCTAGTTCTTCGTTACAACACAGTTAAACCCTAATTATAGAGCATCACAGTATTCAACCAGATCTAGCATCTAACAACACTTAGCATGACGGATCAGATCCTAACAATTTCAGGCACTGAGCATATGTATATAAGTCAGATCTAACATCCATATACATCATTAAGCACAAAGCATCAAGATATCTATCTATCTATAGAAAATCACTAAGCACATTAACATATAA
This sequence comes from Picea sitchensis, assembly GCA_010110895.2. Classification (NCBI taxonomy): domain Eukaryota; kingdom Viridiplantae; phylum Streptophyta; class Pinopsida; order Pinales; family Pinaceae; genus Picea; species Picea sitchensis. The sequence goes on along the minus strand of SNQJ01S0023264.1, from coordinate 138,753 downwards.
TCACATCAACACATTGACAAAACAGAGCCACACAACATATACATGGTTCACCCCCACCCTGGGGCTACGTCCACCAACTCTTTGTCTTCTTTATTAGCTTCTTCGATAGGTTACATGCACAGAGGCTCAAAACCCTACTCCCCAGAGGAAAAGAGATCTGTGCATCCTGCTAGACCCTCCTTCCCTGAGTAGATCTAAGCACACAACCTTCTACAGTCTCTTACAATGACTTGCACTTAGTTATGAAAGTTTCACACAGTATGCACCCAACAACTTACAATCTTGATCACACAGATCCAACTCTAGCACTTAGCCATTCCTTACGAATTCTCTCCATTACATTGCCTAGTCTTCTATATATATTACAAAATAGGCCTAAGCATGGGTAAACCCATGGGCCAACATTCCCATACCCATTACATGATCCCAAAAACCCAAAAAGCCCTAAAAAGGGGCCAAGAATCTCCTCTTCATCTTGCGCTCCATCTTCGACAGGTTGTCGAAGTCCCAAAATAGGTCAAACTTGACCAAGGATCACCCAAAACTTGGTCAAGGGCCAACATGCCCCCAACACTCACATGTGACTCGTCCCGAGTCACTCTAATCTGACTAGTTGTGCTTCAAAAGCCTCAAGCTTGGCTCAAGATGCTTCAACTTATTGCTGTGCTATGGCCTCTTGTTCTGCAAATTCTTGTATGACTACTTCGTTGATAGGTCCCTCTAGGTGTTGTTTAGCTGCAGTGACAAATTTCTCCAGTTCTTCTCCTCGGCCTTCTATCTCTGTGAATATTTGGTAAGCCTCATCTTGTATGGGTTGGAGCCTTTGAGTCACTTCCATGACTTTGCTCTGAATAGTGTGAACCTGTTGCTGGGCAGTGCCCTGCTCTTGGGATTGCTTCATTATTTCCACAACTGACAGGGGCTTCAACTTCGCCTGTATTGTCTCTGCTTGATATTTCACTTCCTAGAGCTGCGACTCCAGTGCCTTCAGTTCTGGATTCTTCATGAGTTTCTCATACATCTGGGCACTCTGGTCACTCAGTTGCTTGCATTCTATGGCAATAGCCTTTATTCTCTCAACTGCGCTCCAGGCAATTTCTTCTCTTTGGTCCCTTACATCATGCAAGGTGTCAGGTACAATGCAGAGCTCTAAATCTGCTATTCATTACTGTAGCTACTGGATGGCTTCTGTGAGCTGCTCTACTTGATGCTCAACCCAGTCTTCTACCTGTGGCTCTAAGCCCGTCATAGAGCGAAGTGATCTGTTGACTGCTTCTTTTACCTTGAGTTGTCCTGCGAGAAACTGTTCCTTTTCTTGCTGCATTTGCGCTTTCTCCTCGTCAAACTTTGTCTGGAGAGAAATCTTATCCTTCTCTGCAATTCTGCACTGTTATGTGAGTAGTCCTTGCACTTGCTTCAAGGCATGGGTGGCTTGTTCTGCTTCTTCTTATGTGTGAAGAAGACGATCTTCGATTGCATCAGATACTCGACGGAGTTGGGCCGACTCATCCCGCAACTCTAGTTCTCTTGATGATAGGGGCGCAATGGAGACTGCGTGACTGGACTGAAGAGCCTGTTGTACACCTTAGAGCTCAACCTAGATTCTATTGTACATTTCCTCCTGCTTAGATTCTTTCTTCTCTGTGATTTCCATGGAGGCGTCGTTTAGCATTGCAATGATGAAATCAAAATCATCAACAGTAAGCACAGTCTTCATCTTGGTCACGGTGGCTCCGGATTTCTTCCGTAAAGAAGGTCTCTAGAGAGAAACCTTCCTCTTCTTTAGGGGATCGGTCTCATCTCTTGGCGGTGTTACTTCTTATTTATTTTGTTCAGCTTCTCTGTCCTTCATCTCTTCTACATCGTCATCACCTCCTCTCTTAGGTGATATGGGAGTAGTCTTCCCTGAGGTGCTGCTTAGGTCTTGGACCTCTTCAGTCTTCTTCCTTTTGCTGGGTCTGGGTGTATCATGCGTGGTTTCTGGGCTATCGGGGTCAGACATATCTATAGGGTCTACTGTAATGAGTAGGTCTACCGACCAACCCTTAGTGATTTCCTCAAGATCCTCTTCTGTGAGCTTGTAGTACGAATGCAACTGCTCCTTATGTTCATCGGCTCGTGCTATAATGTAACTGAAATGCCAATCTGTGCTGAACTTCATCAAGGGTCAGAATCTCTGTAAGGTGTTCAGAATCATGCGAGGCTTAGCTTCGATGGCTCTCTTCAGCTGAAGGTAGTAGGAATGAAAAACAACATTCAACTTCCACTTGGACTGTATTGTCACCAAATCCTTTCCTATCATAGTAACCAAATTTCATTAGTAAGCATGAAAAAGGTCAATACTCCCTCTTTATACTAGAAAAACCACTCAAAGTGACATGAATTACATAGTGACATACCTGAAACAACATGCACTATTTATGCTAAAGGTAGAAGTGAAAATGATGATATAGTGGCACAAAAAAGATAATAAAAGCTATGAAAAATATGGTGTTGTGGACACCCATCAAGGGGGTCAAGTGTGCTACAGAGTGTGTCAGAGTAGAGTTCAAAATCTAGGCTTGAACGGGTTACTGATATTGCTTGATTGTTTTAAAACACCTTTTTTATTTTTCCAAGAATGCATGTTTTAAATGATTATTGATGTAATGGATAACAACAATTTGTTGTTTAAGCACACATGACATACTGAAAAGCAAGTAGAGGTGAATGGTGTAGCACAACATTGAATACACCTCACACTTCAAATATGAGGAGCTTGATGGTCGGAAGGCTAGAGAAACCCCTCCACACTTGGTAGTCACTGTCAAAAGTCTAAAGGCAGACAATGAGAGGCTCATGAGAGCCCAAGCTGAGCAGGAAGAACTGAATGCACTGCTACTATAGAGTTTTTTAGAGATTCATAAGCACCTGGAAGAAGGCCCAATCATAAGTAATGTATAATTGAAACAATCAAAGAGGTTGAAAACCACTTAAGATGCCGAAAAGTGTGGAATAAGCCATAACAATGTAGGAAGGAGTTATTACAAAAAGAGGCATTGGGATGCAAAGAAAGGCAGGTCGGGTGGAATTATTTCCACAAATTCATCGAGTAGAAAGTCAACTTTCGAGGAGCTATTCAACAATGACACTAGATTGAGTATTCCGAAGAAGAAGAAAAAGAGACATTCAAAGAGTTTTCAGAATGAAGAATTTAAGAAGGCTAAGCCATGTACCTTTGATGGAGAAATCAAGAAGGGAGAAGAAGTCAAGGCTTGGATATTGGGTTTGAAGAAGTATTTTTGAGTACATAACTACTTATACAATACAAAAGCAAAGATTTCCATTTTCAATATGAATGGAGGAGCCTCCATATGGTGGGAGGATCTCAAGGAAGTCAAAGGATTGAAAGAGAGCAAGCTGACCTAAAAGAAGTTTGAGAATTATTTCAGAGAGGATTGCCTATTGGAGAAGTACTTTGATGGGAAAATCAAAGAGTTCCATGAACATAAGTTGGGGAAACTTACCATGGATGCCTATGCCAAGAGATTATTGGAACTATTAAGGGATGTTCCTTACCTCAATTATGAGAAATAAATGATACAACATTTTCTCAGTGGGTTTCCACAATCCTACTAGGACATAATTGAATTTGATGAGCCAAAAAAACTGGAGGACACCATTAGGAAGGCCAAATGTTGTTATGACCAGTCTAAACACAATAAATATCCTTGTAAGGATTGGAAGAGAAAGGATAAGAGTGGATTCCAAAAGAAGGGATTCAAATCATTTCCATGTAATAATCCGAAGAAAGGAGCTTAGTTTGGTCAACCAAGAAGGAGTATGAATCAACAAATTATCCCATATGAGAGTGGAAATAGGCCAACATAACAAGCAAGAGAAAGAGTGGAGAAAAAAAGAAAGGAAATTTACAATGTTGGGGTTGTAGAGAACCACATCTATTGAGAGATTGTGGTCACTGGCAACATGACAATAAAGGAGTTTATCAGGTTTAGGAGGCTACTACTGTCAATGATGTGGCCATAAATGTGCCTAGAATATATGCAGTTGTGGAAAATAGACAAGCAGACCACCAAGCTTCTGTAATGGAGTTGGAAGGTTAGATCTTGCATGGTTTGTTTCGAGGAGGAGGGTCTAAGAACATCAACTATTGTGGGTTATAAACCCTCGAGAAAATATTGACAGTTGGTTGAGGAGTCTCTAAGACCGTTAGATCCATTAGAGTGATTCGGTCAAAGTGGCCTTCAATGCCCAAAGTGGATGCACTCCGATAAGGAGGACTCCAAGAGTGAATGTGAGTTGTAGATCAGAGAGAGGATGCAATGTAATCTCGACCATAGATTTTTCGTGGGTTCTGTTGGCTCACTTGACGATTACTTGAAGAAATGGGTGATAACTATTGGGATATTAGAAGGACCGATGAGTTCAGAGCCATTAGTTCCCGAGTCTGTGAGTCATTGGATCAGTTTGAGTTGGTCCACCAAAACGACACCATTAGAATGGAAATCTATAATATATAAGATATAAAATTGTCACCGGAGACATAAATAAAATTATATAGAAATGGGCGAATAACAATAATATAACCCGGTATAATCTCACAATGTACATAAATGGTTAAGAACAACAAGAATAACACACTTTAATTCGGAAATGATGTTCCACGGGCCTCTTCGAGGGGAAAAAATCGGTCCAGTATATAGCGCTCTGTTACAATAATCTCCAAAGCTAGGGTTTTCATACCCTAGAGCCTTATTTATACTAATAATAATACATCAGAAACATCTAGAGGAAGATCCTTCTAGAGCCCGGAATCTTCTAATGGAGTCTTCTTACATCCACCTTATTTTTATTTTTGATGAGAGTATATTAATATTGACCTTTATTACATCCAGAGATATATTGATCTACCTATGTGCGGTTAGGACCCTAACGTCTTTACGCCCCATAAAAACAACCTTGTCCTCGAGGCTTGAGATGTAGAGCTAGCGCGAGAATGGTATTTGGTTCCCAAGTGGCATCTAGCTGGGTTGTATATTTCCCTTGGACAGCTAGCACACTTCCTTGATGGTTAGTTGATGCAGAGGAAATGACACACTCAGCCCGATCCAAAGCTACGGATGTAGCCAAATGGATCCTTCTTCTTTAGCCTTCTTCGGGAAGGAGTTGGTTTGAATTTGGCACCTAGTTCCAATCACCTTCTTTAAGCATGAAACATGAAAAACAAGATGTAGCTTTGATTATTTGAAGAATAGCCCGATAAGCAATAACTTGTCCCACCACGCTTGAGAGCGTATAAGGACCATAAAATTTGAGCTAGCTTCTAACCTTGCCAGCCTTGAGGGGAAGTTTTGATTGTATGGATTGCGGTCATTAGAACACCTAATCCCCTTACAGAATTGATGTTTAGAGAAACCTTGATGCACTTTGTTGCTTCATCTTGCGATTCTATGCCATGACCAAGTTCTCTTTAAAGGTACAAATAATATCCTCGAATTGTAAGTGTTTGGTCAACCGCCTGAACCTTTGAGACATCATGCATGTATGAGAGAACTGAGGGGGGATTTTGTCTATATACTGTTTCAAAAGGAGTCATCTGGGTAGCTGTTTGTTATGAAGTGTTGTACCACCACCATTCAACTAGGGGTAACTTCGGTAAGGCCTTGATTTTTTCTTTTCAGAGCCAAAACACCTTAGATATGTTTCCAAACACTTGGTGACAATTTCAGTTTGACCATTGATGCAGGGATGAGTACATTGCTTAGATGCAATTAGGTCCCCAGCCAAGCTTAAATAGTTCTTGCCAAAATTGCTTGTGAAAGTTGGGTCAATATCAGAAACAATAGATCTGTGGCATGCCATGAAGCTTGAACTGGTTCATGAAGTTGAGCCACCATGGATGATAGGTGTTGAAGCCTTGAGAGGTAGACATACTTGGAAAAGCGATCCATTCCACCATTATGGCTGATTTATTTCCCAATTTGGGTAGGTCAGTAATAAAAGGAGTCCATAGGAATATCCTTCCAAATAGCAGTTGGAATCATGAGTGGTTGTAGTGTGCCCATAGATTTTATTTGTTTATCCCTTGTTGAGTTGACACACCTCACATTCAACGACAAAATTACGGATGTCTGTTTCATACCATCCATAGAAAGAGCGTTTGACCCTATCATAGTTTTTGAAGGTGAACCTAGGTACTATTGGGTGTATCATGTATTTCGAGAAAAGTACCACCATGGATTTAAGCTTTGATTGTTTTACTTAAATACAAATGGCCTTTGTATCAAAGCTCATCTGGAGCCAAGAGTACCCTGGGGAAGTTGGAGCATTGTATTGCAATTGTTGGATTAGTCAAGAATTTTTGGGGTCTTGAAACCATTCTGGTCGAACAAATTGAATCCAGTATGATACAGTGAATGAGAGGGAAAATAAGGATCCTTCTTCTTCATATTTTCGGAATGATTATCCACCACCACATTATCTTTGCCCTTCTTGTAAATGATCATAATCAAATACAAATAGCTTGGTCAACCATTTTTATTGCTTCGAGGATGAAATGTGTTATTCTGAGTACTTGAGGCTTTATTGATAGGTACATGCTTAATTTGGAAACGTTGCCCAAGAGATAAGGGAGTTACCCTAGAGATCAATGACATGCAAAATAACTTCCATTCCTCCCTCCATCCGTCCCTCCATCCGCTTTCCATTCCTTCCCTTCCATCCATCCTTCCTTCCTCCATTCCCTTTATCCTTTCCTCCGTCCATCCATCCTCTCCTCCGGCCATTCCATCCGTCCGTCCATCCGGCTCCATTCCTTCCGCTCCATCCTTTCCATTCCATCCGTCCTTCCTCCATCCATCCGTCCCTTCCATCCTCCGTTCCTGCTCCATCCATCCTCCTCGTCTCTCTCTTTCTTTCCTTCCATTCCTCCCTCCATCCATCCATTCCATCCATCCATTCCATTCCATCCCTCCTTTCCTTCCTCAATCCATCCTTCCATTCCTTCCTTCATCCCTCCATGTCCATCCAGTCCATTCCATCCATTCCATCCATTCCTCCATCCGCTCCATCCTTTCCATCCTTCCATCCATCCGTCCATCCATCCTCCGGTCCCTCCCGTCCTCCTTCATTTCCTCCATTGTCCATCCATTCCATTCCATCCACTCCATTTCCCATCCCTACTCCATGCTCCCCGGTGCTAGAGGTATCTTCAGGAGCTTTGTTCTCGGTGGCACTATAGTAGTCGGTAGATTGGTTTATCTAAAGAGGGACTCAAGAAATCTAGGTCGATCCAATTGTACACTTAGAGTCTTTGTCTTATGTGGTACTACTCGAAGGGTACCAATAGGGGTTACAAGGGGTGTATTATATGAGGATGTCTTAAGAACCACTTGTATTTCCTAGCGTGTATGAATCCTCAATACTTGCAGTTTATCTTGTGATTGATCTACGTGGCAAAGGCGGAATGCGTCTCTACCCTAAAAATGTAACCCACAATTCTGCGCCAAGGAAAGTTCTACGATACCACTTGTAATATACGGATATAAAGAAAGTGCGGGAACAAAGAAATAAAATGTTAGAAATGGCGGAATACTTGATAATATAACCAACATAATCTCCACAATAACACATAAAATGATATAAGAACAACAACATAAATAACACTTTGATTCAAAAAGCAATGTTCTGAAGAAGCCTCTTGACATCGGTCGGTGGCAGCTACTGTTACAATAATCTCGAGCTAGGGTTTTCATACCCTGGACCCTTATTTTATGCTAAATATGTCTATCAAGAGAAGCATCTAGGAAGGTCCAGCTACAGAAGCGGAAGCTTCTATTAGGTCTAGAGAAGCATCTAGAGGAAGATCCTTCTAGAAGCGGAAGCTTCTATTAGGTCTTCTTACATCCGCCTTATTCTATTTTATTGAAAGGCCTTATTAATATTGACCTTTATTACATCCAGATATATTGATCTACCTATGTGCGGGTTAGGACCCTAACAAAATGAATCCTAACAATCCGGTGTTTTGATGGAAAGGAGTCTAAATCCGTTATAGACCGCTGATCTAGAGGTGAGGGGTAAACCTGGTCATCCGATTAGGGGCGTGTAGGTCCCTTGTTGTCACAATGAGTCCTTATAGGGATTTTCATGGTAGATGGGGATCAACCATAAGGGTTTATAAGAGTAAAGTGTGTTTCTATAAGGAGAATGCATATGTAATAGATGGAATGAGGATCCGAGGGGATTATATTTAAACCCTTAGAAAGAGAGAAGAAGAAATTATGAACATCCCACCAACCTAAGAGAGAGTTAGGGGGTCGAGTGTGCTACATTTATGATATATATCGATTACCTATATGTGACATGCAATTTACTTTTATGATGATGATTAATGTCTCATGTTAATTGTGTGAAAGTAAATGTTGTTTACTTTGATATCACTAACATACCATATACAATGGATATTCTTTACATGTTGATTAACATAGAATTGGTTATAAAGTGTGGAAGAAATGATTATGCATATCAATGATTCATGAATGAGAATATAATTGAAAGGTGAAATATGATGTACTAATTCCTGAATAAAACATGTAATGAAAATACGTGATACTTGAATGAATTTTATGATTGATGCATAAATATTGATGGTTAATATTGAATGAATATTGACATGTGTGTGTGTGCTATGAGCATGAGATATTTGATATAGATGAGGTTGAGAAAATAGAGAATATGAGTACCTTATGGGAGACCATACACATCAGGGAATTTTCACAACATCTTCTAAATATGGGCTAAGGATAGAAAATTACCTCCACCAAACCCATACCATATAACATAGACTCATGTGTACTACTTGAGGGTAGAGAGTTGTGCAAATAATGGAAGGCTACAAGCCTTATAATTGCCAAAATTTGAATAGAACATTAAAGCAATATTATGACTTTCAATGCATGTTGCAATCACCCGTGTGATGAGTTAATATACCATCCCATGAGGAATAAAGACTAGTCTTGGAAAAGGAACACATGCCATGGTGAGAGCTCACTTAGATACCAAGAGGGAAAAAATTGGTAGCTATCATTGATTAGGGGTTGTTTATCCAAGCACTAGAAGGGGGAAAGCTAGTTTGTGCATGAAGAAACGTTGAAGGAGGAAAGTTGATATTTTATGGTTTCTATATGTATTAATAAACATTGTTGCGTAGTTTTCTTGCATTACATGTAATTTCATCAGTGAATAAGGGGTTAATAATAATCATCATGCACTAGCTAGGAATTGGTATAGATACACATATTATTATTAAATGATGCATAATTAATAATGATAATACATTAAACAACATATATTAAAATATGTAGCGAGTAAGGAGTGGTAGGTGTGGGGGAGATCATATCAAATCCCGAAGGAAAAATGGAAATAACATTTTCCTAGGTCTTAGGAAAATCTACAAACAATCAAGTCGAGGCCTATGCTCTACTTTAAGGTCTCATCATCACAAAAGAATCCAACACTCAATCATTGATCATCATCATAGATTCAAGTATCATTATAAACTTGATGGTCTCAAAATAAATCTTGATAGATAATGCTTGCCTTGATCATTGCATGAATTAATAAGGAGGTTCTCATTTTGAATCGAGTCTCATTTTTCAAGTGTTGAGAGAAATCAATTTGCACATTGATTTACTATCTAATGAAGCCACAACTCTTATCGAAGGCATATTAAAAATATGGGGGGCTTATACTATTGGTTGTAGAGCCTGATTATCTTCCTAATTCAGAGGTATTGTTTCAACCGCATTTGGACCCCATTTTCTGATGTGGGGCTTGCCTCCTCACATATCCCTCTAGGGGGGGTGGAGAGAAATTTTGGAGGCCCCCCTTGGCAGAGGTTCAAGGGCAATGCCCCCAAAGATAAAATTTTGGGAAAATTTCCTTGTAAAATATTGTAATTTCGTAGTCAATTTGGACTGTTCATTATAAGGCCATAGATCTGACGATAGAAGTTATGTTAGGGTTTTTTACCATAGAATACAACCCTCTCTTATGAGGGAATTGTATTGTGATTGTGTATGTGAGTGAATATTGTATTCTGAGAGAGGAGATTATGAGAAAAAGAAGAGGAAGTTACAATGGGTGTGCTATAGGATGTATCCCTTCATTTGATGGATAATAATAAATGAAGGACCTGAAAATTTATTTGGTGGACATAGCCCACACTAGGTGAACCACGTATATCTGTGTCTCTATTATATTGTGTATCTTCTGTGTTTTATTTCCGCATCTGTTTTTATTTTATTTCTTTGCGATCCTATTTTTCTAAAATATACATCATATAATCCCATAATCAACTAAAGTATATTGAGTTAATCCACGCCTCATATGCATTTAGTAACACATGTCTTGATTCCCCTCATAAAAGTTCTTGAGAGCAAGGAGATGACTTGAAAGGACATACACCCACCTCCTTCACATGTGAGAATTAAACCTCTCCTTACCTTTTGAATTCTTCATCATGGATTTTCATGGGCAAGGTGGGACTATGAAAATTTAGAATTGGAGTTTGTAGTATCATCTAGAATGCCTTCAGACATTCTGTAATTCAATGAGTAAGAGTTTCTCTATTCTCTTGACTCATCCTTTGGAAACCTAGTCAACATGTTACCCTATTTGGCTTCCAGTGGTTAATTTCCAAAGGGTGTTGGTTTCTGGTTCTTTTATGGAATCCATTTTTTGGAAAGTCTTGAGGGGCATTTGGGTTTATTCAATGGCTCCTTGATTCTCTTATACTTGAGGACACCCATTTAGGCTCTTCGACTGCTTATAATTCCCCCCTGCATGTATGGTAACTGGTTTTTCATTGTCGAGGATATGTTTTTTTGGGTTTAATAGGGACTAGACTTGTTGGTAATATCAATATGAGCCTCATAAAGCTATGGAAACATATTGCGTTTTTTATATTGTTGGATGGAATATGCAATAAGAGGATTCCCCTATGTGTTGGTGATACCAATGTTCAGTTTGGATACAATTTAGCTTAGCCACACTCTGTCTTGATTTTGGAAACAATGGATTACATGGATCTATAGGACATTTGTAGAGCTTTGTGAAGGCATGATGGGTCTATCCAATGCATCAGGTTTTCCCAATTATCTTTGACTTCTAAGGTTCACGAGAACGAGCATAACTGCACTACTCATAATGCAATAATAATGAACCTCCTCATTCAACAAATACAAAATATTGATTTGTTGGAAGTAGAGTGCAACATGCTTAGGAACATGGTTCTCAACCTTTGCAAAGTTTCCCAGTCCATAGCCTCAAATCAGAGAATGTCAATGAACTATGTTGAAGAATACCTCAAGGAAGAGGAAAAAATCTATCAATTGAAAGATGACATGGAAATACAACAACATAATTCTCTCCCCTCCAATGTTGGTTAGTAGGAGGCCTAAAATCATCATATGTTTCTCTAATTTCTCATGTTTTTCAAAGTCATTAGAATTCCATGTATCTTTTTTTTAAGACTTTTATTGTTAAGATCAGTTGGGATGCAATATTTATAGACATTTACAAACTTCTTTGTGTGGCTCAGGTGAGCCACAAATTTTGTACGAAAACTCTGTATCAAAACTTTTTTGCATGCTTTGTTGTTTATCTTTGCTACACCACTTTTAATATAATATTCTTTAGTTTCAGTAACAAAAATGTAATAAGTGAAGTATGTTTTTTAAAAACACTTAACAAGACCTATACCCCATAAGTAATGTCCATAATAATATACAATTACAAAGACAAAATTAAATCATTCAACATAAAAAAGGGGGGATTCATTTAAGATTTAATTGTATGTTAAGAAATAAAGCATGGAAACCACTTGTCTACATGAAGAATAATTGAAATTTTAACATCTCATGAAGGGGAGTTAAGAGATGGGGAAGGAAGGACTATGGGGTCTATGATAATTTCTATGTCTTTCCTATGTGTGTTATGAATATGAGTTTTGTTTGGATGATTGAGGGTAAACATTTCTAGTCTATTGTCCGAGTTGATATATGTGGTTAAGGAGAGGAATTTGACTAGCAAGAGGGGAAGTAAGGCCAATAAAGAAAAAAAAATGAAGGAATTGTGTTAGTAATTTGGAAGTGGGGGTAGGTTCGCGACCCTCAGCCATTTGGTTAAGAGATTGTTTGGGTGAGTCATATTGTCCTCCACTTGTAACATCCCCACTATAATCTCCAATTTAATTAATGCTTAATGTAGATATGAATGTGGCCATGGCCAAGCGATGAATATACAAAATTTATTTTCAGAATCTGAAGGCTTATTTGTAATGAGAAATTAATCTCGAAAGGAGGGGGAAACTGAATTAGAAATGGAAGGGAGAAAACATGTTCATAATGATTTAAAACCTGAGAGGGAACATAAGGAGGAGATGGGATAGAGGGAGGCTTGGCATTAGACCTTTGTGAAACCTCTAAAGTAGGATGCATTTTTTATCCATAAATAGCTAAAAGGAAGGCTAAAAAATAAGTTAATGAAGGAAAACAAGGGGATCCTTAGAGCAAGGTGTGCTTCATAGAGGGTTAAACCATGAGCCCATGTGAAGCTATCCCTTTAAATAATGTTTGCCACTTAAAAAACTAATGTAATAATTCTCTAAGAGACAATGTATGGAGTTCCAAAGCTAGCGGAAATATTGTAATATTTCGTAGAAAATTGGACCTTTTGTTCTCTTGACTTAGAAGAGAGATCAAGAGGGAACTTAACTGGTTAGAATAACTCAATGAAACTTATTACTTCACATTTAATTTATAATTGTAGGCACCTAGACCAAACTAAGTTCCAAGGAATTTGGGAAAGTCTTTACCTTCATCAATATTTATGACCTGTATGGAGACAAAAATATTTGTTTGGACAATTTCATAGTTCAATCAATAGACAACCATGATAATGTGATTATTGTGGCAGATTTCAATATAGAAATGAAGGTAGAAGAAGTTTATTTATTTTGGGGGGGAATGTGAAACAATATCTATTAGTGGATTATTTCATTCAAATGTTTGAGGATTTAGGGTTGTGTGATCTGGAACCAATTAGCTTGATTCCAACATGGAGGAATTTTAGAAAAGGAAAAGATGGGATTTCAACGAGAGTATACATATTCTTAGTTGCAGAAAAAATTATGGAGGAGATGGAAAGACTAAAATCATGGATGGGTGGGGGGGATCTTTAGATCATTTACATATATTTATTTAGTTAGATAAAGATGAGAATAAACCCCCAATGCCCATTCAAATTTAATCGAAATTGATTAAGAGAAAAGGGTTTTAAGAATTTGTTCATTCAAAATTGAAGGAGGTACAAACCTAATATAGGGGAGACAAATATGTATCAATTTGCAAAGAACTAGAAAAAAGTGAAAAAAATTAGGAGTTGAATGGGCTAAGATAAAAACTAAAAATGACTAGAAGAAACTTATAGACACCAAGGAATAGATCAAGCAATTGTTTGATAGTAATAAGGCACACATCTTAAAAAAAAGGATAATACTAAACTAAAAGTATAGAAGGGATAAAAAGGAGTTTGTTGGAACACGAAGAAGATAAGTGGAGACTAAGGATTAAAGTTATCTCATTGACACAAGGACATGAGAATACTAAATTATTTCATAACTATGCAAAAATTGAGAAAACATAAAAAAACATATGAGAGATAAGAAAGAATAATGGATGAAAGCTAAGGAAATTCTCAGATATGTGAGAAGGAGTGTGACACTTTAAATGTTTATTTCAAGAACCTCCTAGGACCGACATAAAATAGATTATTAATGCAAAAAAATTATTTCTAATAATGATTGAATACTAAGTAATTAAAGAGGAGCTCAAGTAATTTATTGAGTCCTTTAAAAAGGCAAAGAGCCTAGAGCAAGATGGGTTGGTAGCAGGTTTCTACGATTTCCTATAAGAGGAGTTACTAAGAGTGATAAAGAAACCTAGAGCATTGGGAAAGGTAGTAGGAGCATTGAATGGAACATTTATAGCTCATATTCCAAAGAAATGTGATCTAGAAAAGCTTTGACTATAGGCCAATTTCACTATGTAATTATATGTACGATATTGTAACAAAATTTTTGGAAAACAGGCTAAAAATAATATTTTTTGACAATTTCTCGAAAGTGCGGTTTGGTTTTATTCACAATAGGAAAATTCACATTGTAGTAGGAGTGGCAGAAGAAAGGTTGCATACAATAAAGGTGAACACAATTTGTAGTAATGAAAATTGACTTAGCCAAGGCTTATGACAAGGTAAGTTGGTTATATTTCTGGTTATTTATGATTCAAATTGGAATGAGAACCCAAGTAATAAATTGGATTATGGGATTCAAATTGGAATGAGAACCCAAGTATTAAATTGGATTATGGGATGCATCTCCTTAAGTAATTTTTCAATATTAGTCAATGGGTTATCATCTAGTTTATTTTGTCCAACAAGGGGTTTAAGGGAGGGATGCCCTATGTCTCCCTTCTTATTCCCATTGGTAGAAAAAAGTTTGAGCATAATGGAAAACAATGAAAAAAGAGAAGATAGCATAGAGGGTATCAAAATGGGGAATGATCTTTCCCCATCACACTTAATTTTTGTAGATGATGTACTTTTGTTTGGTGTAGGAACACGCAGGGAATTAGAAAAATGCAAGGAGATAATTGACTTAGATAGCAAGGCATCAAGGATGGAAGTGAATGTTCATAAATCCTATGTCCTTTTCAATGGTATAGAGGAAGGTTTATAGGGACAATTGGCTTAGATATTTTCCTTTACTCCTGCATCTTTTGATATAGGTTTGGTTTAATATTTAGTTTTTTTTTTTTTTCTCGAACCTAATGATAATAGATTCAAGGATTGGAACTGGTTCTATGAAAAAATTACGGGAGGTTGACTAATTGGTGTTACAAGTTGTTATCCAAGGGAGCTAGGTCAACTTTGGTTATGTCAGTTTTGGAAGGGATACTTGTCTATTGGCACTCCCTAGTTTACATGCCAAAGGAAAGCTAGAAAAAAATCATATAAAGTGCTATAACTACTTGTGGATAGGAAAAGGAGAAAAGGAAGGAAAAACATTGGTGAAATGGAAAAAGTTAGCAAAACCAAGGGAAGAAGGAGGATGGAGATTAAATATTATCCACCTATTTGGCTAGGCTTTAGCAACAAAAAACCTTTGGAGAATGCTAAGAAATGAATGTCTATGGGGGAGGGTGATGAAAGAAAGTATATAGTCCTGAGGAAAGTGGAGGAATGGGTTAGAAGTAAAGATAATACTTTTGGAGGGGCCTTAGTGATTTAGAAGGCATTAGTGAATGTTTTCAAATTACTAGGAAAATGGTTGGCCTAGAAGAAAAGGAAATGAAATAGAGTGAGAATTGGGGAAGACCAATGGAAGGGATGCAAAGGCAATTATAAGTTATCAAAGTCTTTAACAACTTATATGTCAAATATAGAGATTAATAAAATTGTAGATGCGACAAATATTGGGTGTAATGCCATATGGAACCTATTAGCACTTTGTAAATCTGTTTGGCTGATAGACAGACGACAAAGGTAATTTTTTCAAGAAACTTTGAGAACCAAAAATAACCTTTTGGATATGGAAAGGGCTCTCTTGGGAGGCGCAAACTCCGTGCGGGATATGGCCCTTAAAACAATGGCTAGATTTAACACCTTTGATATAATGGGTTATGGTTATATTGGCGCAAGAAAGTAAAACTTGGGCTATGGAGTCGATTCGAGAAAATGACAGAAACAAATGACTTAGTGACTGAACTTTAGAGGATAAGGCTAAGCGAGCAACAATCTGCAGTGTAAAATCGTAATGTGGCGCAGAGAAAATAAAGGAAGTAACTCAGAGCACCACCATAGGTGAATTCAAAGTTAACTTTTAGAAGAAAATGTTTTGTCTAAGTGGCGCGAACAAGGGGCGTTGTGCAACGAATACACAAGTTCGAAAATTCGTTCTGAAATAGAAAAAAAAAAGATATGAATTAAAGATGACAGGAAGCACGTACACAAGGAAAGAGACACAATACATCCGACTGCTAAAATTAGAATATTTTCATCAAACTACAAGACCTTTGCATTAAGTTTCGGTCGAACTCAAATTACATACAATAGTTATGGTCTATACTAAATTTTCCTACCAACTCGACTTACATTGAAAATATCAAATATATAAACACGGGCGCCACTTGGGCTACCCTATTCTTCTAACTGCTATCCCTACAAAATAAGGAATCGATTGTTCTTCGTTACAAAACTCTTCATATTATTTTTCCAAAAATAGACAAAGATACATCTGGCTACATCAAAATCTTTATAATCCTCCACAGGGATTTGGTTTGTCGATCATATATCTGGGTAGACAAGCATTTTTCAGAGTCCCGCTGTCTGTAGTAATGGATTTGATTTTCTTCCACATGTTCATATGTTAGGGGAAAGTGTGCACGAAAAGTGGAGGTGGACAGTCACAACCGTTATTAAAATGGTAAAGCGCTTTGGGAGATGTTTCCTTCAAAATTGCTAAGATTTGCCTTCTGTTTGCAAATACAAGAAAGAACTTAGCTAATATTTTTTTTTCTACTCGTTGGTGAGAGTTACGCGAGCTATCTCTTCGACCGCTTTGCATTCCCTGGATTGTATGGAATTCCTCTCTTCCAATAGCCGCTATGCTTCGCTCAGCTATACAATCGTGTCCTGCACTTCACAGAGTTTCCTTTTTAGACACATCATGTTCCCCTTGTGACCTTGTGCTGCTGATGCTTCCATGATATTCATCGCCAGTTGTTGCCTCAATTACCTGTTTTCTTGGTACAGTTCGGCTATGGCCAGCTTTGCTTGTTTCAACTGCTAAGATATCTCTTGATCATTTGAGCCCGAGGCATTCATCCTCCTCATCCTGCTCCTGTTTCCTCAGTTGGTACCTTCCAAAGGCTCCAAGCGGATGACGTGCATAAGTAGTTTTTCATCGATTGATTGTGCGCGCGGCTCATCTGAAAGTTTAGTTTCCACATCTTCCTTATTCTTCCTTGGCCTGCCTCTCCTCTGAGGTATCCACTGCTAAAGGGAGAAGGATTCCACCATCCCTCCTTCTTGCGTAGTTTCTTCCTTTCCAAATCCTGAGCAGTGTGATGTTGTCATTTCCGCAGGTGAAGGAAAAATCTCCCTTTCACCTTTGGGGATGCCTGTCCTGAGCAAAAATGAATCCCAATCGCTCTGGGGCTTGGGTTTGGTGATCCTGCCACTGTGTGTACCCTAATTAATGTTTTGAGAGGTCGCCATAGCACGACCGGTATCTGTCTTGTGTGCAACGTATCGAGCAGATGCCCAAGATGGGGAATTCGATCGACCTTGAATCGCAGGAAAACTCACAGACGTAGCATGAATCCGAATTTGTGAACATCCTTGGTGAAAAGCCTCTAGGATTTATAACTGATCGGACAGAAAGAAGAAACATGCCGAAGGGAACTGAATTCATGGCTGTTACACGTCAAAATTACTCAGCTGGATAAGTGTCGCATGTTCCTCTCAATTGTCGTAAGTGTCGCATCTTCCTTACAACTTTCGCAAGTGTCGCAATTTAGTCACAAGTGTCTCAAATGATGTTCGAGCATACTGCCATGCCGACGACACTAAGGAGACCCTTAAAACATCTCATGTGCTTGATTTGAAGAAGAAGAACTCATTTACTGAAGTCAAATAACTCTTGACACCTGAAGAGAGCTCTGAAACAAAGGTTTTGAGGGGGAGCGCTCCCTTATATCAGCTCTAGGAGCGCTGACGCTCCCCTACAAGGCTTCAGGGAGCATTATAACGCTCCCCTGCCCCCTCTGAAGGAGCGCTACTCATCTTGAAAGCGCTGGCGCTCCCCCAAAGCTTACCAGGAAGTGCCACAACGCTCTGATGCCCCTTCTAAGGGAGCACTGCCTAATCTAAGGCAGTAGTTGGCCCGTTGAGGAGAATAAGGGGAGGATCTTTCGAGATTAGGAGGCAGTTGTGCCTGAATTCTTGGTTTCATCAAGAGATACCTGATCTAAGGAGGAAGTTCCCAACCTGTTATAAATATAACTCAAGAGGTTAAGCTCCTCTTAACCTATATAAGCAGGCTCTATGATGGTGGAAAGGGGGAAGAACTACTGGTATGAAACTTATGATCTTGGAGAAAACACACAGTCAGCCAAAGGAGAGTGATCAGTGAAGCTGCTTTTGTCCAGGTCGTGGATATTTCAGGCAAGGGTTAGACGAAGAGGACCCGACGAAGTTGTCGCATTCGCGTCTACGATTGTAAGTATTGCTGTCATTATTCTCATCAATATGACACGCTTGGCCTGTTTCTTTCTAGTTTGTGTCTGATGTCACATGAACTTATCATTAATTGGTAGATCTGTTTTCAAGCTAATATCAATAGAGTAGGAAGTGGTCATATCTTGTTTTGTCCACAGGATCCAGCGAGAAGCAAAGGATCGAAGCGCAACTAGGAGCGTGCAGGGACAAACATCGATAAAGAGGTACTTCTGTTATCCTTCCTTCCCATGTGTTAGCTTAGATAGATTTGAAATCAAGTCAGTGTCCACGTTAAGAGTTAGGGTCAAGCTCTTAGAGGCGATCTACCTGTCCGTAGGGAGATTTTCCTACAACAATGGTGACTATATGTTCCAAATTGAATCACAGATCTTCCATAACACCTCCCTGTGTGTAAAGTACAAGCGATAACATTTTCAGGGCATACGTGATGCGAACACTGCGATTTTTCATTCCTTTAGCCTTCATGATGAACCGATAATAATCACAACATTTACCGACGCGACTTCCATTAACTAACTGACTTGACCTGGGGCACGTAGAGACAAATTTTGATGGTACCTGACCTTCTAGAGACAACTTTCCCGTACCGTTTACACATGTTTTTGACTCTGACATCCCTTCCCGTTTCCAAGGGCCATTCGACCACTTTCTAACTTCGACCCTTTCATATCTACATTCCCGATTTCACATGTTTGGATGCATGGGCCATTACTCGATTGAAAAACAACTCTAAATGGAAATAAAAATGGTGATCCTAACATATGGCTCCAACAGGGATGCTATCCTCCCCACGAGGTAGAAAAGAACAATAGACCAGGTCCCTGACCATTGGGCCTTATTTTGACTCTTCGACATTTCAACATGAAAACTAGGATGCAACCTAAACCTATCGACGCAGTTTCTAAAAATACTCAGCATGAAACTCAGGGCCTTCACTTTGGGCTTCAATTTTATGCTGACCTCTTGACCTGAAAATAAAATAAAATGACTATTTACAATGACCAATGGCTCAAAGTAAATTTATTTCATCATATAATGTTTAAGGAACCTACCATTTACAGGCCCCCAACCAATGCATTCTCCATTTAGTTCTTCCAGAAAATAAACATTATTCCCTCGATGTGCATCGATTCTGAATGGACCCATCCACAGTTTATCGAACTTTACATGCTTTCCTTTGTCCTCATTCCTCACATCCCATCTCAACACTAGATCACCTAGCCGTAAATCCTTTGG
Source organism: Picea sitchensis (assembly GCA_010110895.2). NCBI lineage: Eukaryota > Viridiplantae > Streptophyta > Pinopsida > Pinales > Pinaceae > Picea > Picea sitchensis. The sequence goes on along the minus strand of SNQJ01S0023264.1, from coordinate 119,154 downwards.
CTTGGAACGCTTGTCAAAAGTTTTCTTCATCCTTTCCTGGTGGAGTTGTGATTGATGGTACACTTGTTACCTCATTTGATTTGTGTTAAACAACTGGTTTATTTTTCTCTGTGCGTCATTTGGCTTAGCCTCCTGCTCTTGCATCAATTTTCCTATGGGTAGCCCCAGTGTATTAGGGAAAATTGCGTCCACGCCGTGGAAAGGCGATGCTGAAATGGACTTCTTGGTGGTAACCCGATCTGCCCACAACACACAGATAATATTTTTATGCCAAGATTTCTTATTATCCTCGAATAGCCTTTTGATGATCCTGGTCAGGATTTTAGTCGAGGATTCTGCTAACCCGTTTCCTTGTGGGTAGTACGCCATAGAATGCCCCAGTGTTATATTGTAATCCTGATTTTTTTTTTTCCATCCTCTTAGACTTGAATGCAGATGCATTGTCTATTATTATTTTGACGGGACACCCAAACCACGACAAGATGTTCATCTCCTAGAATTGGATGATTACTGCGTTGGTAATGTGTTTCATGGGGATCGCTTCTATCCATTTTGTGAAATAGTAAGTGGTAGTGAGTATCCATTTATGTTGTGACGAGGAGGGTGGATTTATTCCCCCTATGAAATCCAAACCCCACTGCATGAATGGTGCCTTGACTGAGATCGACTTTAGCGGCAGGGGTCTCAACTTCCTTCTCCCATAAAAAATTTGACATTCGTGACAGTTGGAGACTTCTTTGTACATGTTTGCAAAGATGGTAGGCCAATAGTAACCCGCCCTTATGATTTTGTGCGCGATGGTTTCCCAGTAATGGTGTTCCCCTCAGTTTCCTTTGTGAAATTGTTCTGCAGCTTGTTTTGCATCATTCTCCAACAAACAACTCAACATCATTCCACCGGTATCTTTCCAGTAGAGTGAGTTGTCCAAGATGTAGAACTTAACCACTTTAATCTTGAGAAATCTGGCTTTAGTCTTACAAATTCCTGGAGGGGCCTGGATATTATTCAATACATAGATGATATCCGCATACCAAGGCAAATCGAAAAAATTCTGGGATGCCTGCACAGTCGTTTGTTCTTGAGGGCTCTCTGACAAATCAATGATGAAATTCATTCCCATTGCATCACATTCTGACTGCACCATTAGCTTTGCCAAGCCCTGAACTTTAATTAATTTCGTAGTCTTGATCTCCAATTCGTATTCCAACATGGTGGCTATCCACTTGCCTCTCCTTCCTTCGGGGTTGGGATGAGTTAGGATATCCTTTACTGAGTTGCTGAGCACATAATCAATGACGTGGGAATTAAATATGTACGTCTTGAAATCCTTCAAAGCCTTCACTAAAGCATACACTTGTTTTTCCATGATGTCATACCTTAGTGGAGCATCACACAGTGTCTTGCTAAAATAGGATATAGGTTTCTCGAAGTCTTGTTCGTCTTTCTGCAACAACACACCGACGATTGTATGTTCCGAGGCAAATTAAAATAGGATGAAATCCTTTGTGAAATCTGGAGTAGACAACACATGTGCTTTAGTCAATGCAACCTTGATATATTCAAACAATTTCTTGGCCTATGGGTTCCACTTGATCTCATTTCCCTTCCTGAGCATGCAGGTGATATGCTTTATAATCTCTGCCAGATTTGGGATGAATCTCCTCAAGAAGTTTACCTTTCCCAGGAAGGATTGCACTTCTTTTTTACTGCGCAGAGTGTCGATCTTCAGGATTCCTTCCACCCTGCTAGGGTCTATCTTGATTCCTTCCCTTGAGATAATATGTCCCAACAACTTCCCTTATTCTACCCCGAAGTGTGATTTCTTAGGATTCAATGATATGCCAAACTTCCTACACTTCTGGAAAACTTTCTTCAAGTGCTCAAGGTGTTGTTTGTTGGAGGCAGAGTACACTGTGATGTCGTCCATATAGATCACAATGAACCTGTCCTTTTCATCAGCAAATGCGATGTCCATTTCCCTTTGGAAAGTGGCTTCAACGTTCATCAAGCTGAAATGCATCTTAGTGTACATGAACATCCCCCATGGAGTTGTGAAATTTGTCTTTTCTCTGTTGTCTGGGTGGACCATGATCTGATTGTACCCTGAAAAACCATCCAACATGGACATCTTCTGGGACCCCACCACATTCTATAGGATGTAGTCCATTTTGGGAAGAGGATAGTGGTCCTTGAGGGACACCTTGCTCAGGTTCCGGAAGTCTACGCACAGTCTTATCTCACCACTCTTCTTTCTCACGGGCATCAAATTAGCTACCCATTTGGAGAATCGCAAAGAAACAATAATATTAGCATTGAAAAGTTTCTTTACCTCTTTCTCGATCGGTGGCAACATCAAGGGGTTTATCCGACTCAGCTTTTGTTTGAAAATTTTCTGATCTTCCTTGAGAGGGATAACATGCTGGATCACCTTAGTGTCATACACTTTCAAATCATCATAGCTCCATGCGAAAACGTCAGGGAACTCCTTCATGAGCTTGACGTAGTATTGCTTGACCTCTGGGCTAAGCATTTTCGATAACTTGATCATTTTTGGGTTCTCCTCAGTCTTGATGTTGCATTCCTCCATGTCCCCTTCGTTTGCAACGATCTTGGGGTTCTTAGCCACGCCATTTTCGTCAAACAACTTCTCCAGTGGCACTAACCCCTTCAGAATGATGTTATTTTTCAGTTGTATTATGTCCCTTCCCGCGATCTGGTTTTGGAAAGGGTCGTCATGAATACATGCATCTGTGCTCCCATCTTCGTTGCAACAACATTCATTGTCTATGTTTATGTTAGCGAACTCGTCATTCATCTGTAGAAATATTTGTACCTGCTTGTTGTCCTCAAACACTTGCCAATATTTGATATTATCAGGCACTACTGGCCTATGTTTGAATTCAATATCGTATTTTTTGTATGGGAAGATGGGGATTTTGAAAATCGAGGCTGAGGTGGCCAATGCATCGACGATTTGATTTTTCTCCCTTGGGATAGCAAATATGTCATACTCTGAAAAATCTTCGAGGAGGTCCAGTGCCAAGTTACTATACGCTCTCAGTCTAGGATTTTTTGTCTAGTATATGCCTTTAACCTAGTTTATGACCAGTTCAGAGTCTCCACACACTACTATCCTCTTTGTGCCTAATTATTTCAACACCTTAAGGCCCAGAATCAACGCCTCGTACTCAGCCATGTTGTTTGTGCACTCAAATGCGATCTTGTAGGAGCGCCTTTGTGCCCGTTTCAGGGGGGTTTACCCACACGATGGACCTATCCCCTTCTTTGTTGACCACGCCGTCGAAAATCATGTCCCATACCTCGTTTTCCATGAGGTCCTCCGAATTGATGCACTTTGCTGATTTCTGCACAATTTCTTCATCGATTGTCATGGAGGTTGTTGGCTCTTCTTCTTCAAAACTGTGATCATTGTAGAATATAGAAGAACAAAACTCAGTGTCGATGGAGTATATGGAATGGTTATTGTGTTGCATCTTCCTGATCATCATGTAATCCAACAACACTTCTCTATACAACCATCTGTCCTGGCCAAATATCAGAATGGTGGCGTATGAAATGTCCATTTGCAGGGTTCCCTTTAACTTTGCAGCCCAGGATTTGGACAACAACATGCCAAAATTAGGGGGAATGTCCACCACGACCATGTCCATCACCATGTTCTTCAAAGGGATTTGGGCCAGTGAAATGACTAAGTCTTTAATGAGACCCATGCACTTGAATTTCCTCTAGTCAAAAGAGAAAAGGTCCTTGTAGGGTCTAGTGATATCCAAACCCAGTTCATCCATGATCACCTTTGGCATGAGGTTGTGCGACGCACCAGAATCCAGCATGGCATTATGCAGGGTCATGTCCTGGACTTTCAGACTGACGTAGAACGAAGGAATGTCCTTTGTATCGCTCATCTCCTCAATGAGCGAACCAAACAAAATATCAGGGTGATCATCTTGGACATTCAAAGTATCGAGGGTCCCTCCCATTTTCAACATTTTAATAATTTGGTCCTGATACTTGCTCTTTCTGATAATCTCATTGAATGGTACAAAGATTTTGATTTTAGCCATTTCATGCTCAAAATTAAATGGAGGACAAACTTTCTCTACCTCTTTTCCACCCGCTTCTTGGATTTCTTCCAGAGTTTTCTTCGGGGCCTCGCCCTTTGACTTTGCCTTCTCCGTCGCATCCTTGGTTGCATTTTCCGGTCTTGTTCGGCTTGTGGAAGGGGTGTCTGCCAGAGTATTTTTGGTGGAATTAGTCTGCTGAGGCTTGTTGGCTGCTTCCTTGCTCCCGAGGTTGTATTTCCTCTGAAATTGCATGATTGCATTTTGGTAACCCTTTCTAAATTCTTTTGTCTCCCAGGACAACGCGTCATCAGTTTCCCTAATCCATGCATCATCTGTCTCCAACATAACATCGTTGTTTCTGCTCATGTATCGATCATGTTCGCTCTTCGTAAAAAATACGCAGAAATTCTTATCATCACAACAATGCATTTCATCCTCGAACATCTGATCGAAGTCTTCATCTGCGTAGTTGTTTTGGAATGGAGGCCTTGTTTGCTAGTCACCTTGATCTCTCTGCTCCCTCTATTCCCTTTGCCTGATCTGAGGAACTTGACCCTTCTGAGGCTCTGATTTCAGGGTTGAGGGTCCCGTTGCTCCCGAGCGGCGGGTCTGTTTCCCACAGACATTTTCTCCATCAGTTTATCCATGGTTCTCATCATTAAGTCAAACTTTACATCTATGTACTTCAATGTTGATCACTGCGCATCTCCTTGGGGCCTCTTATTGCCTCTATTGAATCTCTGTTTGATCTTCCCCGAGGCCATCATATTCACCTCGACTTTGATCGCATTGCTCATTATCGCATCTAGACTTGCTGATACCCTTTCTCTCAATAGTAAGGTGAAATCATTGTCGAAAGAATTGGCGTATCACAACTGTGCAACCCTAGGAGGTGACTGGACTTCTGCTAGAATTGAGTTGTAAAATTTCATGAAACGGGCTGAGAATTATTGCACCGTCTCCTCCGACACCTTCTTCATGTTGTTTTACTGCGTCAACAAATGCAAGGGATTCTTCTTGTCTCCCCATCTATTTAGGAACGACATTTCAAACACAGTGAAATCTTGGATACTCGTTGGTCATAGGTCTTTGAACCACTTCCTCACCTCCCTCGCACAACTCTTTGTGAACAATCTCAGTTTCGCATCTGTATAGTCTACTTCTTCCAGGTCGATGAAGTTGTTGAACCAGTCCAGATGCTTCTGGGCTGAAACGCTCCCTTCAACATCGTAGAGTTTAATTCTCTAACTGTAATTTTGGGGCAGGTCATGTAGCTAGGCTAGTAGAATGAGGGGGGTGAATCTAGCGACCATGGCTCTAGGAGGGTTGGGGGTTTGAGGGGTATTATTAGACACTAAGACTTGGAATTTTTTTAGGTCAAAAAATGTCTCATCCAAGCTGGTTTCTGACTTAGACCTAAATAGGGTTTGCTCATAAATTTCATCAAAATCAAGGTTGTCGATGATTTGCGCATCGTCTTTGGGTAAGAACAGGCTTCTGTCCAGGTAATAGAAAGTGTCTGACACTTTCTCTCTAGTCCCGCGTAGAATTTTCTCGGGGTCATACACAGGCTCTGCGGGGTTTGGGTCAGTATTTACTTTGGTGTAGATCATCTTCAGAGACAGGGTTCCTGAACTATGCTACTTGGGGATACTAGACTTTCTGACTCGACTTGCTAGGGTAAAGGTTTCAGCTGGTGCAAATGTTTGTCCCTCTATTACCCTTAGGGGTCAAACTACAACGTTAGTCGTTCTTCCAGGGAAAATCTATTCAATTTCGTCCCCGACAATGACGCCAGAATGTTAACACTCCGTAAATATGTTTGGCTGATAGACAGACGACGAAGGTAACTTTTTCAACCAAATTTGAGAACCGAAACTAGCCTTTCAGATCTGGAGAGGGTTCTCTCGGGAGGCGCGACCTCTGTGCGAGATATGGCTCTTAAAACAATGGCTAGATTTAACACCTTTGATATAATGGGTTCTGGTTATATTGGCGCAAGAAAGTAAAACTTGGGGTATGGATTCGATTAAAGAAAATGACAGAAACAAATGAATCAGTGATTGAACTTGAGAGGATAAGGCTAAGCAAGAAATAGTCTTCAATGTAAAATCATAATGTGGCAGGGAGAAAATACAGGAAGTAACTTGGAGCACTGTTGTGGGTGAATTCAGAGTTAAATTTTAGAAGAAAACATTTTGTCTAAGTGGCGCAAACAAGGGGCACTGCGCAACGAATCCACAGGTTCAAAAATTCATTCCGAAATAGACAGAAAAATATATGAATTAAATATGACAGGAAACACGTACGCAAGGAAAGAGACACAATACATCCGACTGCTACAATTATAATCTTTTCATCAAACTACATGACCTTTTCATTAAGTTTTAATCGAACTCAAATTACATACAATAGCTATGGTCTATACTAAATTTGCCAACCAACCCAACTTACATTGAACAGATCAAATATATAAACGCGGGCACCACTTGGGCTACCGTATTCTTCTAACTACTATCTATACAAACTAAGGAACCGATTGTTCTTCGTTACACAACTCTTCATATGATTTTCCCAAAAATAGACAAAGATACATCTGGCTACATTAAAATCGTTATAATCCGCCATGGGGATTTGGTTTGTCGATCAGATATCTGGGTAGACAAGCATTTTTCAGAGTCCCGCTGTCTGCATTAACGACTTTGATTTTCTGTCGCGTGTTTATCTATTAAGGGAAAGTGTGCGGGATAAATGGAGGTAGACAATCACAACCGTTATTAAAATGGTAAAATGATTTGGGTGACGTTTCCTTCAAAATTGCTAAGATTTTCCTTCTGTTTGCGAATACAAGAAAGAAATCGGCTAATCTTGTTTTTTCTGCTCACTGGCAAGAGCTGCTCAGGCTATCTCTTCGACCGCTTCACATTCCATGGAGTGTTTGGCATTCCTCTCTTTCGACAGCCGCTATGCTTCGCGTAGCTGTACAATTGTGTCCTGTGCCTCTTAGATTTTCCTTTTTAGTCACGTCACGTTCCCCTCACGACCTTGTGGTGCTGATGCTTCCATGATCTTCATCGCCAGTTGTTGCCTCAGTTCCCTGTTTTCTTCATACAGTTTGGTGATGCATAGCTTTGCTTGTTTCAGCTTCTGAGCTGTCTCTTGATCATTTGAGCTGAGGCATCCATCCTCCTCATCCTGCTCCTATTTTCTTGGCTGGTACCTTCCAAAGGCTCCAGGAGGACGAAACACATAAGTAGTTTTTCAATGATTGATTGTGCGCGCGACTCATCTAAAATTTTAGTTTCCACAACTTCCTTGTTCTTCCTTGGCTTGCATCTCCTCCAAGTTATCCGCTGCTAAGGGGACAAGGCTTCCATTGTCCCTCCTTCCTGTGCATTTTCTTCCTTTCCAAATCTTGAGTAGTGTGATGTCGTCGTTTCCACAGGTGAAGGGAAAATCTTCGTTTCACCTTTGGGGTTGCCGGTCCTGAGCGAAAATGAATCCCAATCGCTTTGGGGCTCGGGTCTGGTGATCCTACCACTACGTGTACCCTTCTTTATGTTCTGAGAGGTCCCCATAGCGCGACTGGTATCTATCTTGTGTGCAACGTATCGAGCAGATGCCCAAGATGGGGAATTTGATCGACCATTACCCGTGGGAAAACTCACAGATGTAGCCTGAATCTGAATTCGTGAACATCCTTAGTGAAAAACCTCTAGGATTTATAAATGATCGAGCGAAAAGGAGAAATGTACCGAAGGGAACTGAATTCATGGCGACTATATGTTCCAAATCGAATCGTGGATATTCCATAACACCTCCCTGTATGCAAAGTAAAAGCGATAAGGTTTTCAGGGCATACGTGATGTGAACGCCACGATTTTTCATTCCTTCGACCTTCATGATGAACCTATAATAGTCATAACATTTACCGACGCGACTTCCATTAACTAACTGACTCGACCTGGGGCATGTAGAGACTAATTTTCATGGTACCCAACCTTCTGGAGACGACATGCCCATACCGTTTATGCATGTTTTTGACTCTGACATCCCTTCCTGTTTGCAAGGGCCAACCGATCACTTGCTAACTTCGACCCTTTCATCTCTACGTACCTGATTTCACATGTTTGGACACATGGGCCATTACTCAACTGAAAATGACTCTAAACAGAAAGAAAAATGGTGGCACTAACATAACCAACATTGGAAAACAATCCTATGGCTAGATCTATAAGGGGAAGATGTAGAGGAATATAATTGATATATTTATAGTCTCAAACTCAATACAATCATACTAAAAGAGGAGAATGATGAAATTATTTAACAAAAAAATAAAGCTATAGGAACTTATATCGTAAAGCTAGGTCATGAGGTTAAGATAAAAGAGAATGAAGAAGGGGAAAAGAGATGGTGGTGGATGTTCTATGGGATATTAAAATCCCTAAAACACCATGATATTGCCATGGCTAGTTCTATCAAATAAGCTTTTAACTAGGGATAATGTTAGGACTAGGTAGGTGTATTCTAGGCGAACAAGATGATACATTTTTCGATCACCTACTAATACATTGTCCTTACTTGAAATAAGTGTGGAGATAAGCTATAAAACTAACTATTGGGAAATGAAAATGGGTGGTGGGGATTGTTTCTGACTATTTCAAAAAGTATTACTGGGACAAGGAAGTAGTAGAACGTAAATCTTTGCATTGTATAGTGGCATGGACCTTGTTTTTGATCCGTAAAAGGTAGGCCTATGGCCCGTCTGTCTCACCAACACATATGCTTCTTCAGTTGTCATTTGTGTAATTTGAATTCATTGCCTCTTCAACAAATTCCATAACAAATAACTTCTGTAGAAACAACTTGTGTAGCAAACAACTTCTATAGAAACAATAAAATATTCCACTCTACGTTCCAACTTCGAGTTAGAAAAAATCACTTTGCTACATAAGTGTTGATACACCTCAAGAGTCTTCACTCATAGGTTGTTGATCATACCATGGTAGCAACCGAATCAATGACATAGGGAATCACCATTTGGTTATGTGAAAAAATGGATTTATGGGTTGTGTTTTAAAAAGAAGAGTTGTTGCAAGTGTAAAAACGGATTTAGAGATTGTAGGCTAGAAATGATCAACTAGAAAGTGAGTGTAGGTGTCCAGGTAGTGAATAAACCACCCAAGGGGATGTAAATTCTCCTAGGTAGTAAGAACGCCCAACGGTTTGTAAATTCACCCAGGTAGAGGATAAAACATCCAGGGGTCTTTAAATTCACCCAAGCAACAGATAAAATTCCCAAGGGTATGTAAATTCACCCAGACAGAGGATTAAACGCCTAAGGGTATGTAAACTTTCCCAGGTAGTAAATAAAATGCCTAGGGGTATGTAAATTCACCCAAGCAGTAAAAAAAATGCCTAGGCAATGGGTAAAACACCCAAGAAGCAAAATTTGGCAGTGGGTAGGTGCTACAGGCTGAAAACACACTTCAACAGAGTATGCATAGATTATTGTAACTCATAACCAAAACACCCAAATCACAAATTGCAGTAACTCACAAATTTCAACATTTAAATGGGATTTTTATCATGATCAAGAGAAAATTATAAAGGGGTGAGCTATACACAAAGTTTGTGCATTGTTACTCACTGATAATACAAAATTATAGATGACCACAACTCAAATACACCTTCGCTGAACCTGGATAGGCTCATTAACTCCTTTGTCCACTCAACTTCAAGCAGGTTTCCCTCTTAGAGCTCTCATTTCTACTACAATTCTCCCCATTTATCCTTGTATTTGGTTGATGTCTTTCTTCATTACAACCTTCATTTTTAATGAGCTTCCTTTGGAAGGCCAACCAACACAATGGCTTGTTTCCACTTAATTTCACCAAACAAGACAAAATAAAATAAAAGGTCATGTTTATAAAATTTACAAAAGGGAAAGTAATTAACTTCTTATTACAAAGTTTAAAAGAGGTTTAACAAGGATCCAATTCAGAACACACCTCCCCATTTGTAGGATTTTGGTCCCCAAAAGCTTCAACTCCCTTCAATATTATTTTCCAATCATCAACCAAACTCTAGCAACCTCTAAGAAATTGTTCCTCTTGTATAGGATGGAAGACAAGTGTTTAGTAGGGGATTCCTTTGTCATAACCCTAATGTCCATCTCATGGTTGGAGATGACATTTGATACCACAATTGGTCATTAGAAAACCATTGCTCCTTGGGATGTAAGTGCAAGTATCTCCTCTTTACCCTTAAACTTGATTCTCCAAACTTTCTTCTTGGTTGTTCGATTCTTGGGATGGAGTTATGGGTGTAGCCTCCAACATTTGGCCTCCTAATGTCCAATCAATCAGTAGTACTAGAAATAGTTCCTGCATGGAATACTTGTCCTTCTAGAGTGCCAACGATATCTATCCTTATGACCCCTTTTATTGCAATAGAAACAAACTTAGCCATACATTTTACATTTGTGTTGATCCTTGCTAGCTTGGTTGCTTGGTCCCCCAAGAGTTGGAGTGAATCTGGATGGCATAATCATTTTTTTGTTGCCCTCTTCCAAGCTTCTACAAGCATATTTGAGTGGCTTGATACACACTCCTTTTCCAACTGCCTTTTCCTCCATGGGAACCACTTCTTTTTCGATTCCTTTAAACTTGACAAAGGTGGTTTGAGCTGCACTTGTGTTGGATTCTTGTCCACAAAATCCCATGCCTTCATTGTTGGGTCTCTATTGAGCTACAATGGGGATCAAAATCCCTTGGGCTTCCTTTCCTATCCCTTGGTCATCAGAGCCCATTTTCCTCATGATCTTGGAACTGACGCTCCTAGTGTGGTTTTCAAAGTCTTCAAAGGTCACTTGAGAAAGGGTTTTGGAATGTGAGTTTACCATGCTTGATGTGGTCATGGTGTTTGGAAAAAAAAAGAGGCTTGTTTAGCCTCTTGGACAACTACTTCTAGATCCTTCAAGGCCTCTTTCTTTTCTACCATGATTCGAAAATCCTTAGATGTAAAAATGACTCTTAAATACACATAAACATCTAACCAGATTTGGTAAATGAAGATCACTTGAATATTTGCAAAAACACATGTGAATATGCTTATTTATCCATAAACTTCATTAATACTGATGAATAACTTGTAGATTATTGATATGACACAACAAAAAATAAAAGAACTTAAATTATACAATATTGATAACACATTCCTTCATCTCTGAATTCCCTTCAAACAATGTGACTACTTTTCATCATCCCAAAATGTCAAATTACATCACAATATGGGCTTGCAAAAAGAAAATTTTGAAGACACTCTTTAATTTAGCTACTCAAATGGAAAAATCGAGTTTACCATTAAAATCCTTGCGAAATTATGAGAAATTTGACTGTAAAGTCGACCAAACTCCGAACAAGTGCCAAAAAAATCCTCCTTTACACGTATATCGAGACTGTGGGTTTCATACATGACAAACTAAGATAATACTTTTACAAATGTCCTCAAATCACAAAAAAAACTTCAAATTCATGATCGTTGCAAAAAAATGAATCCAACGAGTATAAACCTACCTAGGGGTAGACAATATACCTTATGGCACACTTTTTCATGCAACACATAAATTAATGCACACTCGACACACACAACAATGCAATCTATACTGTACCGTACCTTGAGATCCATGCAGACTTTAGGATCCATGCCCATCAGAATGTGTGCCTCGGGATATGTTCCATGCATTGGTATTGGTGCCCAATATATAGTGCGTGAACCCCAAACCACTATCTGAAATAGTTGGAAGCTTAATTACCATAATTGGCGGAATCTCGCTAAATTTAGGAGCGGAACGACTTGATTAACAAACTGAAAACAATAAACACAGAGATATGAAGAACAACACAGATATCTAGTGAACAATATCTTCTATTGAATAAATGAAATAGGCTGAAACTGTAAAACTTATCAACTGAAAGACTTGCTTGAATGGTGGTAGCTATCTCTGAGAAGATATTTGGCTGCTATGCACATCCGCCTGAGAAGAATGATTACAATGAGGCTAGAGGCATTTTTTTATATTACTCATGAATTCCAAAACCCTAGACATCCAAAAACCTAACCCTAGGAGATGAAACACCAAAATTTATATGGGCCCCTATGGGTAAGTTGGTACCTCAACTTCCCGGGGTTGTAAATTTTGCATACGACCTTCGTTTTAGGCACATGATAGCCCGTTGGAAAGGTGTTTTAGAGAACTACATATTACGCCATCAAAATTTGACTTTGTCTGCAATATGACTGTGGAAATCCAAAAAAACACTGTTAAGGGCCCCAAAATGACCTTGGAAGTACAATAAGATGTGCTGGCATGAAAACATACAAAATAAGCCAGTTGGATTAGATGGGAGGCCACCCGTATCCACCTGGAAGGTGTAGGGTTTCAGATAACCCCATAAGTGTAGAACCTGTTGGAGCATATCCCTAACTTACATTAGTTTATACCTAGCTTAAACTCCTAGATCTTGGTTAATACATTCATTTACACTTTATTTCACCTAATTTGGCCACATAGAGAAGAAGGGCGCCTCATCCCTAGATTTTAGGGAAAACTGCTATTTTTAGATCAAGACTCAACTCCTGGTTATTGATTTTCTTGATTTATTCATGATTTATTCCAACTCCCCCATGAAAAAACACATCTATTATTGGGGAATGCACACCTCCTCTTTGAGTGAGATATTTATTCCTTAATTAATGATTTTTGCCGTTACTATTATTAGTAACTACTATTTCGGGTCAGTTAAGTGAGTTGGAACTACTTCTCTTGTCAGTTAAGTGAGATTAAGTGAGATAATGCACATCACTTGACTCTTGTGGAAATTAATGAGTGTGTGACATGTATCTTTAGTGGTATAGGTAGAACTGTGTGGTCTCCTTTAGCTTATGACACCTATTTTAACTATTTCTAGCTTTTTTTGACTAGAATTTCTATGTTGGAAATTCTATATATTCACCTCCTCTCTTCTTTTTGAGGATGGTTGCTCATGTATATTCATTTTTGATTAAGATAATTCTCTGATTTATGGAGAAAAAACTTTCCCTCATCTCTTGAATATCAACAAATTGTTTGTGTTCAATTTAACTAGAATTCTAGATCTATCGG
>SNQJ01S0023264.1:81209-104718 GCA_010110895.2 Picea sitchensis | reverse complement strand
GGGTATGTCAACAAATATGTGTAGCAACTTTGTATTGATGCAGGTATACAACTACAACACACAGTTCCATATACACCACAACATAATGATGTTGTGGAGAGGAAAAACCGGTCCTTAAAAGAGATGGCAAATTGTATGCTACAGTCGAAATCATTAGCTCCCAAAATATGGGCTGAAGATATTAATTGTGCAGCATAAATTCAGAACCAAGTTCCTCACAAATCACTCAAAGGCACCACTCCTTTTGAATGTTGGACTGGTAAGAAACTGAAAGTGTCGCACTTTCATATTTTTGGTTCACGAGCATGGGCTCACATTTCGACAGATAAGAGGAAGGCTTTGGAGCCTCAAAGTGTTGAATTCATATTTGTTGGATATCCTAAAGGTGTCAAAGGATATATATTTCTGGACTCTCACACTGAAAAGTTCATTCTAGCTCGAAGTGTGAAGTTTCAAGAAGAATTACTGTATGATTTTTTAGAAGACCCTGTCGAGGAACCGCTTGTTGTCACTGATGAGGAGGAGTCAAAAACTTATTCGAGCACTTCAGAGCAGCCATCAGAGAAGAATTTTGGGTCTGATACAAAGGATGAGGAGAATTTCATGGCTGCTCCAACTCAGTTTCCAACTTGGGAAGAGAAAACCCTACAAGATGTGGGTGAACTAGTCGGTGATCCTGCAGATACAAGAAGAACTAGATCACAGTTTTTTGGGGCTCCTCAAGCCCTGGTTGCCACAAAAAATTTTCTGCCCATACATTGATATATGTCACTTGGTTCAAATCTAAATTCACACTCTGAGGATTTTGGAAACCCACTTTGGGAGGCTGCCATGGATGAAGAGTACTCTGCTCTTATGGACAACAACAGATGGGACTTGGTTCCACTTTCGAAAGGAAGAAAGCTTGTTCGATGCTGATGGATATATCGAAAAAATATTGCTGTAGATGGTGAGATAAACAAGTACAAAGCTCGAATTGTTTCAAAAGGATACTCACAGGTACATGACATAGACTACACAGAGACATTTGCACCTATTGCAAAAATGGACTCCATTCGACTAGTTTTCGCCATTGTCGCTTCTCATAGATGGGAATATCATCACATGAATTAAATCCGTGAGTTGATCCATGACAGAGTCATTTCACCGCAGTAATGCCCCACAGAACAACATGTTGTAGACATCTTCACCAAGTCATTCACTGAAAAGAAATTTTTAGAACTGAGAGCTATGCTTGGAGTGGTGGAGACAACTGAGTAGGTCACTTTTGGCCACTCAACATTTTTTTTTCCTCTTTTTTTTTGGGGGGGGGGTTTCCCACAAGGTTTTCCCTCTTTCCTCTTTTCATGAGGAGTTCTTTTATGTAATGAGTACCTAAAATGGCCAAGTTGCCAAGACTCAAATTTCTAGTCATTACAATTAGGCTTAAGGGGGGGTGTTGGAGCATAACCCTAACTTACATTAGTTTATACCTAGATTAGACTCCTAGATCTTGGTTAATACATTCATTTACACTTTATTTCACCTAATTTGTCCACATAGAGAAGAAGGGCGCCTCATCCCTAGATTTTAGGGAAAACTGCTATTTTTAAATCAAGACTCAACTCCCGGTTCTTGATTTTCTTGATTTATTCATGATTTATTCCAAATCCCCCATGAAAAAACTCATCTATTATTGGGGAATGCGCACTCCTCTTTGAGTGAGAGATTTATTCCTTAATTAATGATTTTTGCCATTACTATTATTAGTAACTACTATTTCGGGTTAGTTAAGTGAGTTGGAACTACTTCTCTTGTCAGTTAAGTGAGCTTAAGTGAGCTAATGCGCATCACTTGAATCTTGTGGAMATTAATGAGTGTGTGACATGTATATTTAGTGGTCTAGGTTGATCTATGTGGTCTCCCTTAGCTTATGACACCTATTTGAGCTATTTCTAGCTTTTTTTGACTAGAATTTCTATGTTGGAAATTCTATATATTCACCTCCTCTTTTATTTTTGAGGATAGTTGCTCATGTATATTCATTTTTGATTAATATAATTCTATTATTTATGGAGAAAAAACTTTCTCTCATCTCTTGAATATTAACAAATTGTTTGTGTTCAATTTAACTAGAATTCTAGATCTATTGGGGGTTCTGTAGGAATTCTACAGAACCCACAATTACAAAGAAGTACAAAAGAACATGTTGAACTAAAAATGGTCAAGAGGAGCCCATTGGAATAGGTGGGTGGCCACCAATATCCACCTAGATCAATCCTCCCCCCTTAGGAAGAAATGGTCTCCATTGCATTGAGTTCCCCCATCAGGTGAGGAAACTTCTGATGAATTTGGCCACGGGTGAGCCAATTTCCTTGGTGTAGAAGCTTCCTTGCCTTGATAACCCAATAAAGTTGGGCCCTCTTCTAGCGAGTGCCCTTGACCTATGTGTCCACTATCTGATCAGTGGATACTTGTTCCATACAGTCATGGTTGAGCTCTATTGGTGTCAACCGTTCTGCAATCTCTGAGGTGTCCAATAATGGTGGGAAATATGGCCGAAGTAGGTCAACATTGAACACTGGGTGCAAACCAAGGAAGGGTGGAGTGTTGAGATCAAAATAATTTCTACCCAAAACCTTGGTGATAATGTAAGGCCCATAGCGAAGTGGGCGAAGATTCCGATGGGGCCCTGTAAAACACTCCTTCTGCAAATGTAACCAGAATTTGTCTCCAACCTAAAATTGGTGTGGTACCCTGTGTTGATGATGGCTCTGCTTGTACTTAGCATTGGATTTCTGCAAAATCTCATGGACCTATTGGTGGATGTGCTGAATCCGCTCAATGAATTTGGTGGATTTGTCGGTCTCATATTGAACATGGGAAGAGTCCGTCTGTGTGGTGGCAAGAGGTAGTGAAAAATCAATGATACCCAAGAGTTTGAATCCCAACCCCACCTAAAATGGGCTATCGCTGGTGGAGCTATGGAG
The DNA here is from genome assembly GCA_010110895.2 of Picea sitchensis. Classification (NCBI taxonomy): domain Eukaryota; kingdom Viridiplantae; phylum Streptophyta; class Pinopsida; order Pinales; family Pinaceae; genus Picea; species Picea sitchensis. The sequence goes on along the minus strand of SNQJ01S0023264.1, from coordinate 101,749 downwards.
AGCTCTGTTGTAACTGTGTTGAACATAAGGGAGACTCTCATCCCATGTACTCGAATGCTTGGAGTTGTACATGCGCAGGATGTGCACAATCATCTGATTTCTGACCTCTTTTTGGTCATTTGTTTGGGTGGAAAGCAGTGGATTTAATGAGATTGGTGTCCAACAATGACCAAATACTTGACCAAAATGTTATGAAGAACCTGGTGTCCCGGTCATAGATGATGGTTTGTGGTATCCCAAAATGGACCCATACTCATTCGAAGAAGAGCTTAGCAGTATTTTTCGCTGTGATATTCTTCTTATAGGCTGTGAGGATAGCCATCTTCAAAAATCGATCAACAACCACAAATACACAATCATTTCCTTGCTTGGTGGACGAAAGACTATCCATGTAATCCATTGAAATGGATTCCCAAGGCTTCTTAGGAGTAGGAAGAGGGGTGTATAAGCCTTGATTCTTGATGGTTGGTTTGGAAATGGCACATTCAATGCAAGATATGATATACTTGCTAACGTCCTGTCAAAGTTTTGTCCAATAAATTTTTTTCTGTAGAATGGCCACAATTTTCTCCACGCCAAAATGTCCTTCCATCTGACTGTAGTGGGCTTCCCAAATCAACTTTGCATGCTCACTTGTAGGAACATGGAGATGGCCCAGATGGCATAATAGTATGTCCTGAATGTGAAAATCAGTGGCAGTCACACCTATACCCAAGAGCTGATAGGTGGTGGGGAAGTCTGGATCTTGCTGATAAAGTTGGGGCCACTCAGATGCCTCATGTTCACGAGAATGGAGCACAATGGTGAGTGCAGCCACGAGAGGTCGACTGAGGCAGTCAATGACATGATTTGAGCTCCCTGTCTTATACTTGATGTTGAGATGGAATTTATTCACGTAGGTGGACCACTTCTGATGGTGGTCGTTCTACAATTTCCCCTGTGTTTGTATGAACTACAAAGGCTTGTGATCAGTGTGGATGATCGTCTCCTTTCCCAGAATGTAATGTTTCCATTGACGATAGGCTTGGACAATGGAATACATTTCTTTGTCACAGGTGGGGTATTTTCAGACAATATCTGAGAGTGTCTTAATATGGTATGCCAACGGATGACTGTGCTGAGTGATAACTACGGCTACATCATAATTAGATGCATCAGTCTCAATATTGAATGATTTTTGTAGATTAGGCAAGGAGAGTACTGGAGATGAGCACAAGCGATGCTTCATATCATCAAATGTTCATTGTTGTTCCTTCCCCCACATGAAATTTTCCCTACCACCACCCTTGGTCAATTGGCCGAGGCCCCATGCAATATGGGAGACGCCCAACATGAACCGTCGGTAGAAGTTGGCCAGTCCCAAGAAGCTCTGAATCTCAGTGAGTGTGTTCGGGGTTGAAAATTCACGGATGACTTGGATCTTAGCTGGATCAACAACTACCCCATGCTCATCAACAATGTATCCCAAGGAGCATTTTTCCAAGTTGGGATATAGATTGTGTTGTGGCAGAGTGATCAAAACCTATTGAATATGCCACATGTGATCCTCCCAAGTTCTACTAAATATGAGGATGTCATAAAAATATACCACCACAAAAGAGTTGGTGAAGGGTCTCAATACATCATCCATCAATTTCATGAAATTGGTTGGTGCATTTGTTAAGCCAAAGGGCATGGCCAACCATTCGAAGAGACCTTCTTTGGATTTGAAGGTTGTCTTCCATACATTAGTTGGTTCGATGGGAACTTGGTGGTGGCCAGACTTTAGGTCAATCTTGCTGAAGAAATTCCCCCCCTTGAGTTGGTCAAGAAGGTCATCAATCCTGTGAATTGGGTGTTGGTTCCTGACTATGAGTTTTTTAATGCTCTATAATCAATGCTGAGTCACCAAGTCCCATCCTTCTTCTGCACTAGTACAATCGAGTTTCGAAAGGGGAGGAACTGGGTCTGATGTGCCCTTTTTGAAGAAGCTCTTGGGTCATATCAATTGGATTCTTGACTTAGTAGTGCGTCAGTACCCCGGTGGGTGAGGAGAAGATGTCTCTGTACTCTTCCATGATCCCGTCCACTTGCTTCTGCTGCAAAGAGAGGCTCTATGTAGAGGCCACAGATGTGGCGACAACCTTTTGCTTATTGTGAGAAAGGATCACAAATAAGACAAACTTCCCTGTCTATGAAATGACCTTACTGCATTACTTAGAAAAGATTAAAAAAATAAGGGTAAGAGACGCTACCTTTGGTATCCTGGAATTTTTTTTACCCAAATTAATAATAACACTATGGGGTCTAGACTCATACATAACATGATGATTCCAAAAATATGGTTGTCCTAAAAGAACATCACAAACTTCAAGGGGAGTAATATCACACAATACCTCGTCTTTAAAAGACTTGATACCATAGGGTAGACGACACTATTGGCTGACACATATATCTCTTCCTTGGCGAAACCAACCGATGGTGTAGTGCTACGGGTGTGTTGTCGTCGGTAGGTCCAATCGCTTGATGACCTCTAATGAGATCGGGTTCTTATCACTGCTGCTATCGACAATGAAATGAATCAGATCCCTTTTTACACACATATGTGAGTGAAAAAGGCATTCCCCTTCCTCTGGTTCTTCTGGCTTTCTTGGCTGGACTTTGGTGGTAGCAACAGTGGCACTGTGTTCATCATCGATAATATGTTTCCTTCCTTCTGGATTTGATTTGGAGTCAGAATCGACCTCAAAATCAGACCAATTCTCTAAATAGTTTGACAATGTAATGTGTAGTTTGACGGAATAATGTGTAGTTTGACGACGTAATATGTATTTCTCCAAAATGCCTTTCCAATGAGCTATCACGTGCCTAAAATGGAGGTCGTATGCAAAAGTTACGACCCCGAGAAGTTGAGGTACCAAATTACCCATCGGGGCCCACATAACGTTTGCATACGACCTCCGTTTTAGGCGTGTGATAGCTCGTTGGAAAGGTCTTTTAGAGAACTACACATTACACCGTCAAAATGTGACTCATTTACAATTTTACTATGGCGAGCCAAAAAAACACTGTTAAGGGCCCCAAAACGGCCTTAGAAGTACAACAAGATGTGCTAACATGAAAACATACAAAAAAATCCAGTTGGATTAGATGGGAGGCCACCAGTATCCACCTGGAATATGTGTATGACTTCATACAACCCCAAAAGTGTAGAACCCATAATTACAAAGAGGTACATAAGAACGTGCTGAACTAAAAATGGTCAAGAGGAGCTAGTTGGAATAGGTGGGTGGCCACCAATATCCACCTGGATCACCTCTGGATTATATCCCAGTGGTTCTGGGTTCGATACGCTTCCATGAAATATGGTTGTTGTTTGTTTATATATATTTAGTATATAGTTTGAACTATATATACATATATAGTATATATGTTATATAAAACCTCCCACACGAATATTTGTTGAACCCCGGTCGCATTACATGCATATAACCATGAGTTACGGTGGCATATAATTGTTATCCCCCACCCCCCCCTTCACGCTAATTTAGGTGGTGGTGCTATTACATATCATATGATTGTATTATAAGGTTTGAGGGCTTAGGCCCTCGACCCTTTTTCCACCCAAATGAAACATTATATAACTTTAAATAAAATATGTGTCATTCATATGTTAAGTTCCATTATGTGGCGTGTTGGTTGGGGAGACTTTTTAAAGGCTTTGGAGGGGTTGTGGAGGTCGTGGGATTGAACCCTATTGACTCCAAAACTTTTACACAACATAGCCATTATAGGCCAATGGGTGGTCACCACGTGGCGACCTCTCATTGGCTCTCATATGCCACATATCATTACGTAATTGGACCACTTAGAGGTACAACTTGCCAACTCAACTACCAACTGCATATGCCATGTCATTTTTGTACAAACATGTGCCACGTTTCAACCTTGCAATGGTGACATGTGTCACCTATTTTTTTTCTTTTACCTTTGACTTTCCCTGTTTGACCCGAACTTTGGTCGCTTATAACTTTTGCATACGAACTCTGTTTGATTTTTCGTTTGCGCCGTTGGAAAGCTAACGATGAGCTCTATGAAATGATGTTGTTTTTATCGATCAATTGATATAATCAAAGTTTTATATTTTCTATTACCCCTAGGACCTCTGTGAGTGTTCTGGATCCTCCTAGACCTCTATGAGCGTTCCTTAGATCCTCCTGGATCACACCGCCCTAGTGGATGACTTTTGGACCTCAAAAAGTAAGGATTATTTAGAAATGAAGAGATAATTATTTTGCATCATCCATCCTTTCTTCCTGAATAATGAGCACCTTACTCGTCACAAAAATAATGAAGACTAAAGCAACACTGATGACCAAGTTAACCATTCCCTTAAATTCACAAACTTCGCCATTCATTGTTGCAGTAGCCAACCATATTCCATTGATTAGCAATAATTTGATCAATAAAATTGAATATATAGATGCGAAAGAGAATGAACCATCAACATATCTTCCCTTCTTAACATGAATGACATCAACCAAAGGACCTATTCTGCTTTCAACTATAGTTTATAAACCTGGATCGTGGATACTAGCATTAGCTAGCATGTGCCTTGTAGTGAAACTTTCAAACTCGTCTTCATCTGATGAGCTCTCATAATGAACTCAATCCCATCCTTGAAAAAATGATACTTGTTCTGTTCCCTATAAAAAACTTCCTTCTTGTCATACTGTTATAGCAAGATTTGCCTCACCCCATGCAACTTGCTCAGAAGGCCTCTTCCAGTCCCTATGGAGAGTTTGATTAGTGCCTCTTGCATCACAAAGTTTCATTATTAAGTCTATGCTATTAGAGTCCTCCATATGTCTCATGCTCTTGTTCAAAGGATGTATATAAGCCAGTGTCATCCATTCCTTAGAACTCTTGACTTTGCATGTCGACCATACCCTCAGTATGTCTCAGAGTTGCATGGAGTTGTAGTCCTACCGTGCACCCTAGTCCTATTTTCATTATGTTTAGGTAACCTTGAACCCAACAATTGACATCTCCTCATTGGTCACTCACTGGGGGGTTTCCCTTGTGTTCGACGACAAGAAATCTATTCACACATTGGGATTTGTGCAGTGCCTTGGATTCCATTATCCTTATTGGTAGTTTTCCTTATTGGCTACTTTTCAGAGGGTATTTTTTGTGCACTACTTGCATCTAGTGCATCTGAAAGACACACATGTTCATTGGTTCATGAACATGTTCTTCGTCGGAGTTCCTCCAAATCAACAAAGTATTGCTTTGTACCTCATGATAACCGATGATAGATTCCTTAATGCTCTCCTTTCAGGGGGTCTCCTTCCATTGAATTCAACCCATCTATTATGGAAATGAGGCCTAGAGGCTTGCACTCATCAGTGGCAGTTTCTCTCGCCATCAACAGTTGGGAATACATCAATGTCTCATGATCGATGGATTCTTCAAGTGTTCAACCTCAACACCTTTATTCACACTTGTAAGAATGTACTCGGTGCCTTGGTACCTACTTTAATTATCGGTAGGTTGTCTCGCGTTTGTTAATGGTATACCTTAATGACCGGTAATCAAACAAAGTCTCATTGTGTTCGACCTTAACTACTTTATTCACATGATGTAGACTTGCACCTTTGGCAGATTGTGTAGAAGACTTGAAGACATCATCTCATAGTAGCATCTTTCCTGAGTCATTGTTATCATTCATTGGACCAGTACCTATATGACTTCAATGATCATGAGAGATTAGATTGTACTCCATTGTATATAGATATCTTCAGATTGATTTTGAGACTGGTTTTCACTAGGCCTTGTTCGTGATTATGAGAGCCTTTGGCATGCATCTACTTTGTATTTCCTATTCATGGCCATGAGCATCTACTTAGTATATTTGCACATGGATCTAAAGTGTAATTCAAATTGGCAGCCATGTGTACAAAGTCATTATGGATTGTAATATTCTCATGAGCAACTAGTTCGTCCAATTGGGTCTCCATTATTCCACTTTTGGGAATTATAATGTATTTCGGCCATCATAGATACTCCTTTGACCTCACACGTTAGGGTGGATCTGCTATAGTAAGTTTTGTCTCACCCCATGCAACTTGCTCAGAAGGCCTTTTCCATTTCCCTATGCAGACTTGAAGTCCACTTTTGCACTTCCCAGAGCTAAAATATCATATTTTTCCACATATACGTGCCCTATCAGTTATACAACATGCATATATGTAGGTTGTACCACTACAACCCGTGTACATCGAGTTTGGTGCTCAAAATTAAAAAGTGTGTCGGGTTTCCATGTCATGTCATGAGATCCATGATCCTTGAAATTCCATACACTGGAAATGTTCCGACTTGGCCCTTCAATTCCGTTTGAAGGCTATAAATTGGTCCATATCCAAATTGTGGAGGAAGAGAGAATTCAACTTTTGAGAGAAAAGTTACTCTGGATAAATTATTCACTTCATATTGAGTCTACAACCCTTTGTCCTTTAAAGTTTGAACACATTGTTCAACCCCCAAGCTCTTCCCTCTTTGATGGAGAACCTCATTGTCTCTCTTATATGAGCTTGCCTTTGGTAGAGGATTGAAGTGGTGGAGGCCCAACAGGAAGGGACCTAGTTTCTCTATTTCGAGACGTGCCGACATGGAATTTTGTCACTCATACACTTCTATTGATCATATTTTAATAGAAATACTCTTTTCTCGTCCAATTGATATCTTGCAAATATTTGAATTGTTATTCCATGGGAATATTTGTTATGAATGTTGATGGAATATGCTATTATATGTGATAACAATATACATTATCACCATATGCTTGTGTATATTGGTTGTTGAGGAAAAGTTGCAGGTATAAATCTTTGAGTCAAGTGCTCAATGACAGTCTTCATCGAACATCCATATGAGGTAGGCTCTTTATCTTGTCTTGCTATCATTTTCATTTATATACATACTTGGGATTAGAGTTGATTTCTATAGTCTTTCCGTATGTTGTGGTTTACCCCTTGCCATAGAGTGATTTTCCTCATAACAAACTCCACCATTTATTGTTGCAGTAGCCAACCATATTCCATTGATTAGTAATAAGTTGATCAATAAAATTGAATATATAGATGCAAAAGAGAATGAACCATCGACGTATCTGCCTTTCTTAACAGGAACAACATCAACCAAAGGACTTGTTCTGCTTTCAACCATACTCTATAAACCTGGATCCTGGATACTAGCATTAGCTAGCATGTGCCTTGTAGTGACAATTGTCAAACTTGTCTTCATTTGATGAGCTCTCATAATGAACTCAATCCCATCCTTGAAAATATGATACTTGTTTTGTTCCCTGTAAAAAATTGCCTTCCTTTCATACAAGTATGGACTTCCCAAAACCATCCCACAGATGTCAAGTGGAACCACGTCTAACTCTACCTCATCAATGAAACTAGATGTGATCATGAACCATAACTTGCATTGTTTAGTTACCTGTACCTGAGAATTATCACAAATCCATCCCAAAGGATATGGTCTCGGATGAGGTCTAGTTTCCAATCCCAACTTCTGAACAACTTTCTTTGAAATAATATTCACTCGTGATCCACTATCAACAAGTGTATCAATCATAGTGTTCTTTGAGATAACTCGTAAACGAAACAATTCGTTTCTTTTACTTCCATCAGGGATTACATTAGTCTTTGCAGAAGAAGTATTCGAGCTGAAACTTGCAACATAATATTTACCTTTGATGCTCATAGTTGCAACCTTGGTTTCATCCTTAGAATCTGATCCAATATCCTGCACTATGATCATGGCCTTCTATTTACCCTTCCTAGGCTGAGCCCACTTTGGCTTTAGTTTTGGATGCAACTTCCAACAATGCTTCTCATCACATCCTTTCTTCTCAAAGTGAGGAAATGTAGGCTTCTTCTCTTAATCATTCTTCACTGTAGTTGTCTTCTTACTCTTCTCTTTTTCCTTCGACTTCTTCAAGAATTCATGTGGCTCCTCTAACTCATCTTCAACAACATGCTTTCCTTTGTTGGATTCAAGATGAATAGTTGATCCAGGATATTTTCATCGATGTGACTTATTAAAGAATTGTATTAAATGAGAATAAAATGAAGAGCACTGTAAAGAAGGAATAAATCAATAATGAAGAGACATGTGCATCAGATCTGAACACATAAAACTTGATAACGGAGTTCATCCCTGGTGGACTACGTCTCCGGGTCCTTCTCTCATATGGGTAGGCCTTTTTATTAACTCAGAAAAGGAATTTGGTAAAATATATAAGTATACCTCATTCTAGAGTTAAGATGAAGAATCTTTGCTTAGATTAGAAAACAAACAACACCACTAAATTCGTGGCATCGAATTACCCAAAAGGGACTGTCTCCACGCCTCGATCTGAGTCTAGCACTTTCAGGCCCAAGAGAAATTTCATCTTGGTTTCTGTGCCTGCACCTGAAATAAATTAATGGGAAAACATCTTGTTTTCCATGCCTTCATCCGTATGGTCATACGCCCTGGTCTGACCCCCATGCACTGGAAAAAACCAATTTTTAAATAAAAATTGGGGGTGGATTTAACAACGAGGTCGTTTCGCCTATTGGTTGGTGGATTAATTCAAATCACTATAAAAGGGGGGAGGTCCCAAGGTCAAACCTGCAAGCCTCCTCATTTGGGTGTATTGTTTTATCCATAGTGCTAACTCTGGTGGTGTTGTTGGATGATCGCCTACGTTTGGATATCGGTGGGATATGCCACCAAATCTGGTGGAACCGTCGCCAGATTTGGCAGTCCTATATATATATTTAACAATTCGATTGTCGACCCTCCTTGGGCGTTTGTTTGCTGCCACATGGTGGCCTTTCATTGGGCCACATCACCACCTCTGCACCATCATTGCCATGTCACCCCTTCTTCGCCCTCTCACCATGTCACCTACCAAGTGGCTATATAGAGTGCCACGTGACTGTACAAACTTCCATGTGGCACTTTTCCATTGGTCCACGGACTGATCGAAAAAGTCCAAAAATGAGTGACATGTGGCAGCCTTTGGTGCTTCCATGTCATCATGATGACATCATGATAACATGTGTCTCCCTCTGTGTGAGCCATGTACCCTATACAGACATTGATGTCATTCGTACTGATTCTGATGTCAGTAGTATGAATGTTGACTCATCCCTGCTGACTAGGCTAGGTTCACCAAAACTTTGACTGCAAATATCTTTTGATCCGTAACTCCGTTTGACGAGCCATTTATGCCATTGGAAATATTGCGACGCACTCTTTGCGATGATACCAATTTCACTAAGTTTTAAGGACTTTGATTTTTTTCCCTTTCCAAGTCTATAGAGGCCATTCTAAGCTTCCTAAGGCGCTTCTACGAATTCTGAGTTATCCTTAGTCTTCTCTGGATCCTTTTTGGATCATGCCTTCCCACTGAGAGATTTTTGGACCACCAAAATATTTCATTAATCCACATATAAGTGAGGGAATATTTCCCTCACCTTGTCTTTCTCAATCCACTTTTCCTTGCTTGGATGTGTGCCTTTTAAGCCCACTCGAAGATAATCAACATCACCCCTGCATGAAGTCCTTGTTCTTCTATCTGGGATGATATATTCCTTCAAATCGTCCAAGTAACCAGGAGAAAACTCATCAACTAAAGGTATTGAAACTTCCTTACCTTGATCCATGATCCTGGGAGGCTAAAAAAGTTTCAAGTTTTCCACATTTACAACTTAGTAAATCTGCATATATGGTGGAAGATCTAAACGAAAAGAATTGGTACCGCTTTTCTCCAAAATAGTGAAGGGTCCATATCGGATGGGATTGATTTTCTTTCCTTCACCCTTCAATATTTCCTTTATGATGTGAAGCCACCTGGTCTCCAACCTAGAATTGATGATCAACCCTGTGTTTGTCATGTCAAACTTTATACTGTGCTTGAATTTTCTCCAACTGTTCCCTGACTGCTTGGTGTACCTGTTGAATCCTTTGAATGAACTTATGGGCCCTGTCTTCATTTCTTTCTTCATTTGAATCAACACTTATCCCATACATCAATTCCAAAGGGAACTTAGGTAAATATCCAAAACATGTCTCGAATGGCGAACACTGAGTGGAGGAGTGTAAGGGTCGATTGTAAGCATGTTGTACATAGGGTATCTGTTCATCCCATAACTTGGGATGCTTGTTGTAGTAGCCTCGAAGCAAAAGTACCACTGTTCAATTAACAACCTCTATCTGTCTGTCGGTCTATGGATGGAAAGCAATGCTCCTTTTCAACTTGGTGTCCATCATTCTCCACAAGTTTGTCCAAAAATCTCCAAGGAATTGATTATCTCGATCCGAGACAATGGATGTGGGTAACCCAAAGTGAACCCAAACATACTGAAAGAAGAGATTAGTAGTCTACTCAGCAGTGATCTTCTTTTCACATGGCACCAAGATACACATCTTTTTGAACCTATCCACTACAACATACAAATAGTCATGACTCCTTTTCGACATTGGTAACCCCCCCACAAAATCCACGAAGATACTCTCCCATGGATGGGATGGAACAAGAAGTGGTGAGTATAGCCCCAATTTTCTATTAATGGGATTACAAGTAGAACACATCACACACCCCTTTACATATTTAGTTACAATTTCTTTCATTTGAGGCCAATAACAAAACCTTTGCAGATGAGCCATAGTTTTTCCTACCCCAAAATTCCCAGACACAAGAGAAGTGTGAGATTCTCGTATTAAATGGACTCATTCACTTGTAGGAATACAAAGCTTTCCAAGATGGTAGAGTAGTTTTCCCTGTAGACAATGGTTCTCTACCTGTGCACCATGGGTTAACTTCTCAAATCCCTCTTTAAAATATTCATCAACAACATATTGTTCCACATAACTATCATGAGATAAAGAAGCATTCTTCAAAATAATAGTAGCAGCGATAGGAGGTCTAGAAATCATATCAACTACCTTGTTACTTGTACCTTTTTTGTATTTGATTACCAAATGAAATTGTTGAATACAACCCATCCACTTGTAATGCTGAGATTGTTGCAGCTTGGTTTGTGCTTGGAGATATTGTAAGGGTTGTTGATCTATATGCATTATTGTTTCCTTCCCTAACAAGTAGTGCTTCCATTTCTTTTCACTTTGAACTAATGCATACAACTCTTTATCATATGTAGGATAGTTAACACCAACTTGGTTAAAAGTTTCAGAGTGGTAATAGATAGGCTTACAATATTGCATCAATACTGCACCCATGGCGTATCCGCTAGCATCTGTCTCGATCTCAAAAGGTTTTTGAAGATTCGACAGTGCTAATGTTGGTGCGATACTGATCTTTTCCTTCAAAGTGTCGAAGGCCTTTTGCTGCTTTCCTCCCCACTGAAGAGTGTTCTTCACATTGGTTAAGGCATGCAAAGGAGCTACAATAAATGAGAATTTTGAAATGAATCTCCTCCAGTACTGGACTTCACCTAAGTACTGGACTTCACCTAAGACGCTTCGTACTTCGGTTACATTTCTAGGCTTAGGCCAATTTACAATTACATCAATTTTCGAAGGATCAATTTTTGATTGTCCTCCTCCTACAAAGACCTAAGTACACAAGTGCAGTCTTTCTAGATTCACAGTTGGACAATTTTACATACAACTTTTCCCTTTGAAAAGTATCTAATATTGGTTTTACCTTACTTACATGTTCATCCCAAGTCCCACTAAATATAAGAATGTCGTCTAAATATACAATTACAAAATCATCTAGAAAAGGATCGAATACATCATTCATCACATGCATGAAGGTTGTCAGAGAATTACAAATCCCAAACGACATAACTAACCATTCAAACAATACCTGTTTGGTTTTAAAGGTAGTTTTCCATGCATCCTGTTTTGCAACCCTGATCTGATGGTATCCACTACACAAATCCAACTTGTGAAATAAACAAAATTATTTAATTGATCAAGTAAATCATCTATACGAGGAAGAGGGTATCGATTTTTCACTGTGATTTTGTTTAAGGATCGATAATCAACACACATTCACCATGTGCCATCCTCCTTTGGCACCATCACGATCAGAGAACCACAAGGAGATGAACGTGACCTGATGACCCCTTGATCCAATAAGTCTTGTACATTCTTTTTGATCTCTGTCATATCTACAATTGACATCCTGTACATGCCCACATTAGGAAGAGGAGAATCCTTCTGAAGATGTGTTTCATGTTGGATTTCCCTCTTAAGAGGTAATCTATCTGGCTCCTAAAAAATATCATCATACATAGAAACAATATCAATTAATTATTTCTTATGAGAAGGATCACATCCTTGGAAGGCGTCGAATGTTCCGACATCCTTTTCCCTCACGACCATGAGAACATATATCTTATTAGTGTTTATGAGTCTCTTCATATGTCCTTCACTAACAAATGTTGTGTTTAACCTCATGCTGTGGGGTCTAACAATATATTCCAATCCCCCTTTAGTAAGGTGATATTTGTTCTCATGACGAAAGAAAACTATTTTCCTATCATAAAGATAAGGACTCCCTAGCACTAAGCCACATATATCAAGTGACACAACATCTAAATCCACTTCATCAATCAACTTTGAAGCAATAAAAAATCTGACCTTACAGTACTTGGTGACATTAAGTTTTGCTTTATCACATACCCAACCAAGAGGATAAGGCTTCATATGTGGTTTAGTTTCAAGACCCATCTTTTTGACAAGTGCTTCAGATATCAAATTTACTTGGGAACCCGAATCAAATAATGTATTTACCTTAGTGTGCTTAGATACAACTCTTATGTGAAATAATTCATTCCTCTTTCTTTCATCATCATGAGATTCATTATTGGAATTTAAACTAGCATGAAGGGAATATTTACCTTGTACTCCAATCGATGTGATATTTTCTTCGTCTCCTGAATCGGAACCAAGATCTTGTTGCACTGTAGCACTGGTCTTTGTCTTCCCCTTTCCACCAAACTGTTTCTGTAATTTCTCTGGATGTAATTTCCAACAGTGTTCATCATTGTGACCATTTTTCTTGCAATGAGTGCAAGATGGCTTTCCTTCTTCCCTCTTTACAGTGGCAATTTTTTTTCCTTCCTTTTAAACCTTTTAAACCGCTTATGTGGGAAATTAAAAGGTTTCTTTGTGGGATGTTCTTGAACATGCTTTCCCCTGTTCTCAATGTGAGTGGCTTGCACACAAACTTCATCAAGACTGGTGGGGTTAAACAATAGTAAAGTATGATGAATATAACTGTGAAGTGTGCCAATATACTTCATCAAAGTTTCATAAGAATCTAAAGGAATGTTTAATGCAAGAGATTTCTTCCTAAATTCTTCCGTGAAACTTTGTACATTTTGACCTTTACTTTGTCTTAAAGTTTTCCATTCCATCATTGCTTTATGTAAATAACCCAATGGATAAAATTGCTTCCTTATTGCAGATTTGAATTTCGACCATGAGGAAAGAAGATTACCACACTTACTTCTATCCTGAAGTTTGCTTTCCCCCCATATGAGAGCAGTGCCTTCCAATCGAAGAGAGGCCAATTCACTTTAACTTCCTCTTCATCAATTTGTTCAACACGACAATATACTTTAACCTGTCGGATCCAATTATCTAGCTTTTCAGGATTAGCATCTCCATTAAACATAGGTAAATAAAAATTTACATCAATCTTTAATAATGGTTTCTTAAAAGATTATTTATGGCTAGAATGATGAGAATGATGAGAATGATCAGAGGAACACGAGCTAGAACTTGATGGTGAAGATGGAGGCTCAGGAGGGTCTCTTCCATCCTCTTGATTCACTGAAGCATTATCATCTGCTTGTGCTTCCTTTTTCTTCCCTTTCTTATTCATCCTCTTCTCGTAGTCTCCATACATTCGCTCGACCATTTCTTACATGCTATAGAAGACCATATGGAAGTTTTTCTCCTATTCATCATGCTTGTCCTCTTCAACCATTTTCTTCCTTCAGGATGCATGACCAACTTCAGGATTGAAAGTAGCAAGAGTTCCTTCACCCTGTTTATGCTTGGTCCTAGTATGCATTCACACTCAACAATTCAAGTCAAATATGACTGCTCTGATACCAACATGATCTGACATCTTTTCATCAATGTGACTTATTAAAGAATTGTATTAAATGGGCATGAAATGAAGTGCACCATAAATAAGGAATAATGCAATAATGAATATACATATGCATCATATATGAACACAAAAAACTTGATAATAGAGTTCGTCCCTGGTGGACTATGTCTCCGGGTCCTGCTCTCAAATGGATAGGCATTTTTATTAACTCAACAAAATAATTTGGAAAAATACATAAGTATACCTCATTCTAGACTTAAGCTGTAGAATATTTTCTCAGATCAAAAAACAAACAACACTACTGAATTGGTGGCATCGAATTACCCAAAAACGACTGTCTTCATGCCTCGATCTAAGTCTATCACTTTCAGGCCCAAGATAAATTTTGTCTCGGTTTCCATGCCTGCACCTGCAATAAATTAATGGGAAAATGTCTCGTTTTCTATGCTTCCATCTGTACGGTCGTGTGCCCTGGTCTGACCCCCATGCACTGGCGAAAACCAATTTTTAAATAAAAATTGGGGGCAAATTTAATGAGGCTGCTTGGCCTGTTGGTTAGAGGATTAATTCAAACCGTTGTGTAAAGGGGGGAGGTCATGGGGTCAAACCCGCGAGCCTCCCCGTTTGGGTGTATTGTTTTATCCATAGTGCTAACTCTGGTGGTGTTGTTGGCGAATCAACTACATTTGTCTATCGGTGGGATATGCCACCAAATCTAGTGGAACAACCACCATATTTGGTGGTCCTATATATATATATATATTTTAACAATTCAGTTGCCGACCCTCCTTGGGGGTTTGTCCGCTGCCACGTGGCAGCCCATGACTGGGCCACGTGGAGACCTTTCACTGGGCCACATCACCACCTTTACATCGACATGGACACGTGATCTATGCTTCATCATCTCACCACGTCACCTGCTAGGTGGTTTTACAGAGTGCCACGTGGTTATACGGACTGCCACGTGGCACTTTTCCATTGGTCGATGGACTGACCAAAAAAGTCCAAAAATGAGTGACATGTGGCAGCCTCTAGTGCTGCCACATCGTCATGCTAACACATGTCACCCTCTGCATGCACCACATACCCTGTATGGATGCTGACATCATCTCAATATTGATGTCGACGTCAACAATACAAATGCCGAATCATCCCTACTGATTGGGCTAGGTTGGCCAAAACTTTGACCGTGAATATATTTTGATACTTAACTTCGTTTGACGAGCCGTTTATGCTGTTGGAAATATTGTGACGTTATCTTTGCGATGGTACCAATTTCACCAATTTTTAAGGAATTTGAATATTTTTCCTTTCTCTATCTGCTGAGGCCATTTCGAGATTCCTGAGGTGCTTCTGCGAATACTGAGTTATCCTTAGTCTTCTCTAGATCCTTTTTGGATCAGTAGCTTGTACTGATACTTTGTCAATATTAGTAGGATTAAAAATCAATATAGTATGATGAAGCTATGAGTGCATACCACCAATATACTTTAGAAGAGTCTCATGAGTGTGTAATGGAATTCTCAAAGATAATGCCTTCCTCTTAAATTCCTATGTATAAGCTTGAACATTTTTCCATTTTATTTGTCTTAGATGTTTCCAAGTAGTCATTGATGTTTGCAGATAGGAAAATGGATAAAATTGCTTTCTTAATGCAACAATTTATTCAATCCAAGAAGAAATGATTTTACCATGTTGAATAAGATCAACTTGTGTCTGAGTTTCCCACCATATCAAGGTTGTGTTTCTTAGGAGAAGAGTAGCCAACTGTATCTTTGAAGGTTCATGTGTGATTTTTGGTACCCTACAATACAATTCAATCCGTTTGACCCAATTATCCAACTTATCTACATTCAACTCTCCATCATAAGTAGGAAAATCAAACTTAACATCTACCTTTAACAAAGGCAAATCATGAGAACGAGAAGACTTCTTGGAACACTTTTTCCTCTTATGAGAAGAATGTTTACTTTCATTGGAAGATGATGATGACAATGATGATGGGGATGAAGGAGATCCTAGAGGTTATTCACCTTCTCCTTCTCCTTAATCATTTACCATTGTTTCAACTGGACCACCTTCATTTTTATGAAGAGTTGCTCTCCTTCTTTATAATTCTTCCCATAATTCATTAACCATGGTTGTCAACTCAAGCAACATTTTTCGAAATTCCTTATCATCCTCAGGCATAAATTATTCATTCTCCATTTATTTTCTTTGAGTGAAGCTCCTTGAACCAATTTAAGGTTTATAACTTGCAAGCTTGCCTTCACCTTGCTTAGACTTGGACGTCGTAAACATTCACTTTCAAATAAATGTCAAAACTAGCTCTGATACAAACTTGATCCAAAAATCCTTAGAGGTAAAAATGACTCTTAAATACACATAAACATCTGACTGGAATCGGTAAATGAAGATCGCTTGACTATTTGTAAAACACATGTGAATATGCTTATTTGTCCATAAACTTCATTAATATTGATGAATAACTTGCAGATTATTGAGATGACACAGTAGAAAATAAACGAACTCAAATTATACAATATTGATAACACATTACTTCATATATGAATTCCCTTCAAACAATGTGATTGCTTTTCATAATCCCAAAATGTCAAATTACATTACAATATGGGCTTGCAAAAATCCAATTTTACAAACACTCTTTAATTCAATTGCTCAAATGCAAAAATGGAGTTTACCATTGAAATCCTTGCAAAATTTTTAGAAATTTGACTGTAAAGTCGACCAAATTCTGAACAGGTGCTGAAAAAGCCCTTTTTACACGTATAACAAGACTATGGGTCTCATACATGACAAAATGAGATAATACTTTTACAAATGTCCTCAAATCATAAAAAAAACTTCAAATTCACGATCATTGCGGAAAAATGAATCCAATGAGTATAAAATTTCCTAGGTGTAAACAATATACCTTATGACACAATTTTCCATGCAACACATAAACTAATGCAAACTCGACCTATGAAACAATGCAGTCTGTATTGTATAGTACCTCGGGATCCATGCAAAATTTGGGATCCATTCCCATTGGAATTGTTGGAGTTACTTCACACACACCTAGGATTTTTTTTTCCTAAGGTTTTTCCTTGTTTATTAGTCATAATTAGTATTTATCCAGTCTCCTATATTTAGGGGAGAATATTCCACTTGGAGAATATTCTCTTTCAGTTGAAACTTCATTTTGACTAGTTGAGTTGAGTTTAGATGTTGCATTGGTTTTGTCACCGTGCAACATTGGGATCATCACCATGCTAATGCACACTTTCCTTGGGATCATCACCAGACTGATGAATTACCCTTGATTTTCTGAGTTAACTCCTTACTACTCTCTGTTCAGTCAGTTAATTGAAGACTAGTTGACTAGTTAACTCAGCTAGGTGGCAGTTCACTCCCGTAACTACCTGAGAGACTAGACTAGGTGGCAGTTCACTCTCATAACTATTGGTGTGTGTCCAGATCACTCTAGACCACCACTATGGCTCATTAGTTACTCATGTATTCTATATCTATTGTAAATTATTCACTCTTTGAGTGTGGAATACGGTTAATGAGAATTCTTCCGTTCTTTCTCTCCTTCTTCTTCTTTCTCCAATTCTCTCTGCAAATGTGTGTATTATTGTTTAGCTAGATCTATTCTGTGTAGGTTCAACACATTTACATGGTATCAGAGCCGATGGACTAATAAGAAAAAGCTACACCAAATTTTTTTGCAGGTACAAAAGATTGAAGACAACAAAAAGATGGATTATTCACCGGAAATACTTCTCACGCCTCATAACTATTTGGAATGGAAGCCAAAAATTTTACTTCTGCTAATACGCAAAGGCTTATACCAAATAACCATGGCAATGGAAGTAGAGCTTGATTCTCCCAATGAGAAAAATGATTTTCTCAATAGACAAGATATGGCCATAGGATTTATCTGCTTGACTATTTCTCCAGAAATTCTCCACCAAGTATGTGATGTCACACAAGAATTCAATCCAAATGAATTATGGACCATATTGGAGGTTCTATTTGGGAACAAAGAAGATTTTGAAGATTTCATGCATGAGATTGGAAAGATAGAGCTAGAAGAGACGCCATCAGAAGATCAAGCCTCTTATTATGAAGATTCTTCTACAAAAGTATTTACAAAAATTTCTATTCCATTAATTGAAGATGATGTATACTCCATTTTAGATTTGTTTTCTGAAATTCATGTGGAAGATATATGACATGCATCTCAGCAGTCACATGCAGCCACTTTTCCATGCGCAATGCATGCATCTCAGAAGACAAAAAAGGAGTCACACACATCAGACTCAATTTTGATATTTTCTGATCACAATTTGCAGAAGAAAATTGGATATTTTAATTCCTCTCGAGAAAATATCCAATTTCAAAAAACAAATCGTCTGAAATGGAGTCCAGGAAGTGAAGTTATGTTCATTTTAAAATCGACAAAATTTCAACATTTTTCCAGAAACGGCCGCACGGTTTTCAAAATTTCATCCAGACTATATTTGGATCTTATTCATTACAAGAAGAGAAAGTGGATATGTGTGGACATATCAATGATTCATCTACTTCATCAAATCCATGCAGACATCTACATCTTCAACAAAATATTCAACGAGCACAAACTTGCACAGTTGCGAGGTCTTCTTGGAGTGAAGGACAAGGTTGCTTAGCGATTTTTTTTTGTTCCTTCTCATTTTATTTTTTTATGCATTGTAATTTGAGATAGGTCTTCTTGGAGTGAAGGACAAGGTTGCTTAGCCATTTTTTGTTCTTCTCATTTTATTTTTTATGCATTGTAATTTGAGGGGAGGGGGTTCCCATGAGTTTTTCCCTCTTTCCTCATTTATTTCAATGTATCTTTTGTATTTGGGTACCTAACATGGCCTCATTGCCGAGACCCATTCTTTATTTTCACCATAGTGATGTTCAGGGGGGGTGTTGGAGTTACTTCACACACACCTAAGATTTATTTTTCCTAAGGTTTTTCCTTGTTTATTAGTCATAATTACTATTTATCCAGACTCCTATATTTAGGGGAGAATATTCTCTTTCAGTTGACACTTCAGTTTGACTAGTTGAGTTGAGTTTAGATGTTGCATTGGTTTTGTCACCATGCAACATTGGGATCATCACCATGATAATGCGCACTTACCCTGGGATCATCACCAGACTGATGAATTACCCTTGATTTCATGAGTAAACTCCTTACTACTCTTTGTTCAATCAGTTAACTAAAGACTAGTTGACTAGTTAACTCAGCTAGGTGGCAATTCACTCCTGTAACTGCCTGAGAGACTAGACTAGGTGGCAGTTCACTCTTGTAACTGTTGGTGTGTGTCCATATCACTCTAGACCACCACTATGTCTCATTAGTTACTCATGTACCCTAAATATATTGTAAATTATTCACTCTTTGAGTGTGGAATATGGTTAATGAGAATTCTTCCATTCTTTCTCTCCTTCTTCTTCTTTCTCCAATTCTCTATGAAAATGTGTGTATTATTGTTTAGCTAGATCTATTCTGTGCAGGTTCAACACATTTACAAGAATGTGTGCCTCAGGATATGTGTCCATGCATTGGGATCTGTAATGTCCCTCGACCACCCACAGGCTGGGGAATGCCACTCCAGAGTAATCTCTCATGCTCTCACACCAGTTGGTAACATCCCCAACCTTAAACAGGTCGGGCCATGCTACTCTAGGGAATGATTTCATTCTCTTACTACAGAACATACGGTAACATAACCAATAATCAATTTAGCTATGCCACATAAATTTTCTCTTCAAACTGCATGCATCTTAAACATATACATACAACACTCTTGCAGAAGCTTTACATATAAACATAAACAAACAATCACATTCTGTAATATACGATTTCATACTGAAATAACAGTAACCATAGATATGTAGCATATATAGGAAAATACCCATAAACATACAGGCAATTTTAATCACATATATGAAAAACCGTAACACAAGCACATAAATAACAATGCAACATATAATTCTATCATATGATTGGTACTTATCCTGGAAAGATTGTCACCAACTGCGTACAGACCGTCCACGAACCTCCTAGCCTTAGAATACACTGTTCATCACTCTCAACAGTGAGTCACCCCTAAGCTGGGACTGAACTCCACCCGGTTAAAGGGTTCCTAACCGAGCTAAGGCTCATGGACAATAGGAAAGACTCTGTCTCAAGTGCTCACTCAACTAACAACCTACAACCTGTCATTCCCCACATGCCTGTCCCACCCAAGGAAGTGTGCTCCTTCTCTACTCAACAATCCCTTGACTACCCCATTTCCCTTCCAGGGCTTCAACAACAGGCCTGAACGAAAGTCTCAGAGCACTATAGCTGCAGTTTATCACCTTC
>SNQJ01S0023264.1:54977-65997 GCA_010110895.2 Picea sitchensis | reverse complement strand
CCATGTGGCGGCCTCTCATTGGATCTCCTATGCTACGTGTCATTACGTAATTGGACCACTTGGAGGTACGACTTTCCAACTCAACTGTCAATTGGATATGCCATGTCATTGTTGTATGGCCATGTGCCATGTGTCATCTTTGCAGTGGTGACACATGTCACCTCTTTTTTCCCTTTGACCTTTGACTTTGCATCTTTGACCTGAAATTTGACCGCTTATAACTTTTGCATACAAACTATGTTTGACTTGTTGTTTACACCATTGGAAAGATAACAATGAGATCTACATAATGATGTTGTGTTATTGATCATTTGTGAAGGCCAAATTTTGATCTTTTCTGGACCCCCCTGGGACCTCTGTGAGCATTCTGGATCCTCCTAGAACTCTATGAGAATTCCTTAGATCCTCCTAGATCATACCAAGTCCGGGTAAAACTGAGCAATGACTTTGGTGAACCTCTCCTCTTGTTAATTATTTATCTTAGTGAATTACTACCCCACCTGCAAGAGTTCAATCTACTCTCGTCTAATTATGTATTCATGGTAATGAAGGAGTCCTGGCGCTTAGCAAGCTCTTTTTCCAACTCATCCTCTTTCTACCTTCAATACCAAATTTCCTCTTGGATTTTCCTATTGACGTCTCTCAACCGTTCCAACTTCTCCTTCTTCAAGGATTTACCCATGGCATATGTTTCAAGCTCTCTAATGAACCTGCTCTAATACCATTTGATTTATAAACTATAGGCCTATATGCTTCTTCAATTGTTGTTTGTGTAATTTAAATTCACTACCTTTTCAATAGATTCCATAGTAAACAACTTTTGTAGCAACAACTTCCATGGAAAACAACTTTTGTAGCAACAACAAATTATTCCACTTTGCACTCCAACTCCAAGTTAGAAAAAAATACTCTGCTACAAAAGTGTTGATACACCTCAAGATTCTTCACTTATAGGTTGTTGATCATAACAAGGAAACAACCAAATCAATGATAGAGGGAATCTCCATTCGACTATGTGAAAAAATGGATTTATTGGTCGTGCTTAAAAAAAAGAGTTTTAGCGAGTGTAAAAATGGATTTAGATATTGCAGGCTAGAAATGATCAACCAACATGTGAGTGGAGGTGTCCATGAAATGAATAAACCTCCCAAGGGGATGTAAATTTTCCTAGGCAACAAATAAAATTCCTAGGGTATGTAAATTCACCTAGGCAGAGGATAAAATGCCCGAGGGTCTGTAAATTCTCCCAAGTAATAGATAAAATGCCCAAGGTTTTGTAAATTCACCTAGGTAGAGAATAAAATGCCTGGTGGTCTATAAATTCACCCAGGTAGTAAATAAAATGCCTAGGGTATGTAAATTCACCCATCCAGGTAGTAAATAAAATGCCTAGGGTATGTAAATTCACCCAGGCAATGGGTAAAACACCCAACAAGAAAAAGTTGGTTGTGGATAGTGTTGTGTTGGTTTTGTCACTTGGATGAGCAAAAACACAACACTTGCATGCTTAATTAAGCCATCTAAACAAGAAAAAAGTTTGTGAGTTGATTAGATAAACCAAATACACATGAAAACAAATAAATAAAACTAAAAAACAACTAAGAAATAAATGTTAGAGAAACTTGAAGAACTCAGAACCATAAAACCAAAGAAATGACCAATATATAGCTACCAATGGATCAATATATTGATAGGCTAAACATCGTAGAGAAAGGAAGGGACTTATGAGTCCCATATTCCTCCTTGGGAGAGCTATAGAGTTCCCTAATTCAGAGCTCTTCTCTTCATACAATGGAATAAATGATAACGGTGAAGAAACACAATGCCTATTCCCTCAAGAGGTGAGTGGAATGGCCTATTGCAATTGTGCTTGAAGGCTTCAAAGAGAAAAGAGGAATCTCAAAGAAGAATTCTTGCAATGTAGCAATACCTTGAAGTTATTATTTTATTAGCACACCCATGGCACATATTTATATCATCCATTCATGGCAAGATATAATTGGTTCATAGTGTGAACAAGGGGCCTTTTAGGGAACTTCCTATCCCTTGACTAGCCTCCAAGCTAGATTTCTCTTAGATATGAGTGTCAAATCGTGTTGGGGGTCGTACTAGAAGTGGTTGAGGGGTCGAAAATATCCATAAATGTGTCGTTCATAGAAGTGCACCTCTTTTCTCATAGGCAGTTGCGCATTTTGCGCACAGTGCATGTTGAGGCCAATGTTAGGCTGCACATTATGTGCATTGTGCGCGCGCTTCCTTTGGTGAATCTGCGCACAGTGAATTTTGACCCAAGTATATATTTTTTTCCTTTTGGATGGATTTTGGTATTGTAGGTGGACTAATTGTTGTTTGGAAATGATGTCTTTCCTCAACCATTGTGTGCAATGCTACAGATGATTTTTTAGTGATAACAGATGCCTCCAGATGTGTGAGGTTAGGAGCATACGTATAGCTGAAATACATCAATGTTTCTTTTGCTAAGAGTGCCATTGTAAGAAAGAGTGAAGAGAGAAACTGCAAGAGTGATCCCCCGGAGGGAGAGGAAAAACTATGGGACCCAAACCTTTCTCTAGGGAGAAAAAAAAATCTGTGTACAAACAAGTCGGGCATGCCCCATGCTCGTTTCATGAAACCAAAATGTGGGACTGTAACTGATGATAGATGTTGATGTATATAATTTCAATGCCCTTGGGGGCAGTTGATAACAGAATATGATAGTTATAAATGGTGATCGGGCTCTGAAGTGAGTCGAGGACGACTGTAAGAATTATCGATGACTCATAGGCATTGATGGCCTAACAAATTCAGAGGTCTTTGAATGGTATGTGATATCACTCCAGGAAACTCTCTTAGGTTGTAACTCAGATATGCCTAGTAACTTAAATAATATCTCAATAATGTATAATCTTCTTCTTAATTGGATCAAGTCAGATGACTAAATCAGACCTTCTCTCTCAAGGCATGCATAAACATAACCAGATGACAAGGCTTTTAACTCTCACTGTTCAGAGGGTTTGTAATTTAACTGAATGTATGGAGAAATATTACTATGCCAGCAGACTCACACATAAATATACATGAATGGCTAGTCACAATGAGAAAAATATATTTGCAGTTCAACTCATCAAAACAAAGATAGGATAACAGATATCAGGCTTTAGACAAACAGAATAAACATGAATTAAACATCCATGTGCAAATATAGAATATACAGAGAAAATATGAATCTAAACAGGTAATGCAAAAGAAACTTGTATAATTTGGTCTGCAAATGAGAAGCTTAAGTACAGAGTGTGAAAAAGTCTCCAAAGTCGAACCCTTGGTTCAGAAAATTTTTGTGGCTTTATAGCCTTTACATCATATATCCAGATCCTAGAATACTGGATCGAATTTACCAAAAATAGAAAATCAATAACTGACACAAGAAAATAGGTAGAGATCATATAAAATAGGTCAACTCCTTATCTCAAGTGATCTTCATGTCTTTCAAAATATTCAACAGGTGTAGTAAGCCTTCCAAGGCTGATGGGTCTTCATAAGATATGGGACAAATCGAAATTTCCACCTGCTGGCAACAAGACAGTTTTTTGCCCAGAAAATAGGTAACCAATTTAACCTTTCCACCTTGCTAGGCATCTCCAAAATCAAAACAAAATCTTGATAATGATGACCTTAATTACTATCTATCATTTGGAACCGTTCCTGAGGAATTTGGATAAGAAAAACTTGGATCTGTACAAAAACAATACTTCTTTGCCCCGTCAATGCTTTCAGTGGCTAAAATAGACAAAATCTGGGCCAGTTAGCTACCGAAAGTTCTGCTTTTGGTGGCTAATGAACAGTTGAAATGTTTTCCTAAGCCACCAAAAGTTATATTTTAAACAAAAATGCAAAATACCTTTTGTCTTAGCTTTGGAACAACTTAGGGATGATCTTCTGAAACCTTTGCATCCTGATCAAGTTCTGGAATGGTTGTAGGATTATTGGCTGCCTATGGATCATTCAAATGGATGGTTTCATCTGCTAGGGTTTCAAGATCAATAGGTGGTTGAGGCTGGGGTCTTGAAGACATAGCTTGGAACCTTAATGAGCTGACCTTTTTCTTCAAATCCATAGATACTCTCCAAAGACTATTGTAGTATTTTACAATCTTCTTCTTCTTTTTCTTTTCCTTTATACTTTCATGTGACAATCTTTCTAGGGATTCAATGGTTTCTGCAAAATTCTTTGATAGAATTTCATACCTGGATTTAATCACCCTTTCTAGTACTTCCTGTTGTTTTATTTTCTCTTTAAGTTTCTTGATCTTCTTTGATTTTCTCTGCATTCTTTTGTTGCTATATGAGGCCTATGCAATTTGCAGCTCATGTTCCTCCTTGGGTGTAGGTGATGGAATATCTTCATACCCTGTTGTAAATGGATCTATATACCATGCTGTAACTAGATCTTCTGTTAGGAATGATTCTTTCTCTACTTCAACCTGGTGCTCTTCATCCTTAGAGTCTGTATAGGGGAGATTGAGGATCCTCTTGTCCACTGGAGGCTCATCGACCTTTTCTGCATCCTTGCTAAAATTTAGTTTCTTCTTAGCCTTTTTAAGTTTAGAAGATGGAGAGGGCTGATCAATTTCAACTGGAGATATGGCCCTCCTTTTCCTCTTTCCACTCCTAGGAGTAGATGACTTCTCTGAAGAAGATCTCTCTTTATCTTTTGGCTGTAGATCTGTCTGAAATTCATTCCAAAATAGAAAGTGGCCCCAATCCATGTTTCTTCTCTGCAGTAGCTCACAAATAAAAATCTTGATTAAGGCATGATGGGACAATGTACTTTCTACCTTGTTGGGTTTAGCTTTAACTTGATGAGCCATTTTAGTCAGGCTCCTGTGAAGATAATAAGGGAGGTTGAGTGGGCTCCTACCAGTAAAATGATTCATGAGGTTGAAGTGATAGATCATCACCTTGTTATATCTACCTTCACAGGTTATATAAACAAGGATGGATTTTAACAAGTGTTGTCATTTTTCTTCAAGAAAAGATATAGGAATATCTTTCTTCCATATCAAACACTTGTGTTTTGGTTTCAAGTAGGACCTAAATTCAACCTCTTTTCTAAAAGTGGTTTTGAACCAATTTTCTCCAGTTCTTGGAAGCTCTGTCACTTCAGCTATGAGGGCTTCGTCCACCTGGAATTCATCTTGACTGATGATTTATTTTCTTCCATCAAAAGTCAGAGAAAAATATTCCGCCACCCGCTAATGAGAACTCTGCAATTTCTCACAAAATTTGAAACAACCTGCGTCTTTGATAAGTTGTCATACCTCTGGATGTGATTCTAGGTAACCAATGTCATTAAGCTCCCTCCTCACAATTGGTCCTCCTCTCTTCATTTGTTGGAAATCTCATGTACACCTGCAATTGGAAAAACGGGTTTGGAGGGAGGCCACACAATGCAGAACTAGGGGGTTAAGGCTCGGTTGTGCCAGAGGCGATATGATAGGGGAAGTGTTTTACGAAAATCCTGATTTTGAGGGATATAAAAGGTATTTTAGGATTTGACAAGATTATAAGAGGTTCGAGGGGTATGAATTACATCAAGCCACACGATATCATGGAACTGAGGTTTAAATGATGAGACATACTATGCAGGAATCATATCCTAAAAATAAGACAGTTGTAAGGTTTAGAGAGTTCAGGATTTGACATGTTAAAGAGAAATCATTAAACACTTAATCACATCTTACCCAATCATGATCGACCTCTCTTGTTGTCTTTCGGCGGCTAATGTAATCATAACACATCAACCCGACGGTTCCGGTGCGTGAAAGGACGTGTTGATTGTTTCCAAGATCCTACGCTTTCAGTGGCTAAATAGCCCCAAATTTTGGTTTTATGCTATCGAAATCTAGGGATTTCGGTGGCTTAGAAGCACTTTTGGAGAGGCACTTAGCCATCGAAACCTGTGTTTTTAATTTTTTAAAATAAAAATCAAATCCAACTTTTTCAAAACATTATTACAACCACAAGGTTCTAAAAAATGAACCTTGAAAAATTTAGAACTGCATTTTTCAATGACTTCCTATCACCTAAATTAACAAAAATGACTGTGTTATTTAAGGAGATAACATTTGTCTCCTTCTGGGGATGAAAGCCTCCCTGTGAGGTTTCAAGAACCTTATTTACTTAGTAGCCTTTCCTATCACCTAAGACTCAAAACTGACTTGGCTCAGTAGCCTCTCTATCACCTAAGACTCAAAACTGACTTGACTCAGTAGTCCATTGGGCATGGAGTTATTTTGACACATAGACAGAAAAATAAAAACTAAAAATAAATATTTACAATAGAGAAAGGCTTGAGAAAGCCTCATGAAAAAAAGAGTTTGAGAAAACACCCATTGAATGGGCCACTTGTGACTTCTTCACCTTCTAGATTTTGGAGAACAAAAGTGTTGTTCTACTGCACTGATGATATAATAAATGGACCTGTCCAGAGAGCATCAAACTTGCCATGTTTACCATGTTTACATTGGGTCGACATTCATATTTGTGACAGCACAGGCATAGATTTTGTGAACAGAGAATTTGTTACAGTTTGACTCATAGCTTTAACCGATCTGGCAACCAAGGTTAGGAGTCATTGATCTTCATGTCTTTGACAAATGACACGAACCTCCTTGATTTTCACAGCAAAACATCTGTAGATTAGACAATAAAATCTGCCATATTATCAGTGTCATCGTTCCCTTAATGCATGAATCTGACCCAGATTATTAAACTTGCACTCTTGCATTGTCACAAATGGAATATTGCCCTATATCTTCCCTGTGACACTTAATAATACACTTGGAAGTATTGATTAGATATCTACGCATTGCACCATCGACGGTTTGAATTCTTCTGCATGTAATTCACAATATTTTCCACAATCAACGAAGGCTCCAAGAGAAGAAGCTACCCTCCACAATTCAATTCTCCTCACTGCCTCTACTTTATCTCAGTCCCTGTTAAGATGTTTTCTTCAACCAAGTTGACTTCCCAACGGGCTCTACATCTAAGTTTGAGACATCAATAGTGGAATTTGGAGCTGCATCCACATTTGACTTGTCTGGTGAAAAAGAAAGTTGGCCTAATACTCATTATGCAGGGACCTGTCCCAATGTAATGAACTATACAGAGAGCATTTCCAGCATAGATTGGTCTGACAAATGTTTGATCACCAATAATCTGTGTGATATATGAAACAGGATAAACGTTCAATAGAGCTACAACTCGTGGCATTACATTTTTTCCAAAAGGAGTTGAGGCAACGATTATATGTGAATAAGATCCATTCTGTTGAACTAATCAGATTAACTTTGCCCAGGGTTCAGCCAATGGGTGTTCAAATTTCTCTGAATCTACAATAAACACCCGAGAGATTGATGGATGACTCGAGGCTGACTGAGTAGCTGCAGCATGGAGGGATGATCCAGATCTAGCGATTAAGCGTGAAATGGGAGTCTCTTTGCCTAATTAAGAAAACTGAAAGTAATCTACCTTCTCAAAGAAAGAGCTAATTCTTCTATTAATCCCTACACTAACCAGTAGAGGCAGATTGATCAAGTAAAACTAAATTTCCAAAGCAACCAAGAAAGTAATTGAATTTCTAATATCATGCTTGATCTTTTCCCAAAAGATAAAAGAAACCATAGATTGTGGTAATGCAATTTGAAAAGATGACAAGATCGACCTTCATCTGACAGAAATATTTTTGGATTTATGTTGCTCATAGACTCCAAATAGTTAGCAAAAGGATCATCAAATTCACAAAGAAATACCTCTTTGGACTGTTGATCCAATTGTAAATTGAAAAGATGTTGAAGGTTTCTTTTACTAATCTCACTATTGAATGCAGGTTGCTTGAGATCTGGACCCTTATGTTTATCATCTTCCTCTTCATGTCTGCTACAAACCGCCTTTGTTTGCAAATATGGAAAATGTGGGTTGTCCTCAACATATACTGCAGATGAAATACTTTCACTTACTGATTGGTCAATCTGCTCATCGCCTTTCAAGTCTTCATGTCTGCTACAATTTTCCTGTGTCTGCAAATATGAAAGCTAAGGGTTGCTCATAGTATTTTCCACAGATCTGAAATATGTTGATCTATTACTTTTTCCTGCTGATATATGCATTGGTTCTTTGACATCAATATATACAAAAGAGACATGTTGATTTTGATCAATATTCAAAACAACATACACATTTGATATGATGTCAGATATGTCACTATTATCCTTCAACACCTCTTATCCTACATGGTAAATGTCTTCTTCAACAAATAAAGCTTTATGAAATGAAGAAAACTCTTCACAACATCCTTCAAAAATATATTCAACTGGAAAATAATATTTACAAAAGGAATTGAAGGCTGAATGGAAATTTGTCAAAGAACTAACACTTTCATTTGGAAGAGACCGACACCATTCACGAGCAATTCCCTCTAATGAGAAAAAGAAGAGCCAGATCTGAACATCCTCATGTACAATTTCAAGTCGATGAATAAAATCATGAAAATCCAACAAGTGTTCAGCTGGCACTTCCATTCTTCTCCTCGAAATCTGGGAAGGCTACGTTCCCATTCATCTTTGCTAGGCACTAGATTAGGGAAACCAACAATTTTTGAAAAATCACAGAATGCATACCTCTTAGTAAAGATCTAGTTCATGTCATACTAGTGGAGTCACCAACATATTTCTGAACAATGGAGTCGCCACTGAATTTATCTTTCATGGAGTCGCCAGATAGATTATTACAACCAAATAATGTCCAGGCTTTGTCTATCATCAAAGCTAGATCTATGTCGTGTCCCAAGAAAGTTGAGCTTCGATCTCCTCTCCCCAACAACGGTGCCAATTTGTTATCACTCCAAGAAACCCTTTGTGATTGTAGACCAAAGGTGCTTGGTAACTTTAAGTAAAATGGTTTTTTGTGTTTATGAAATTGTGGATCAATGGGATAACTCAGTGACTAATGAGAATAACAACTTATCAAGTATTTGAATAAACCAGTGCTTTTAGAAATCAATGATCATATGGAGTAATTGGATAGGGTATGAAGAATACTAATCAAGATAACCAAATACAATAAATGCAGGGTCATACAAGATAGTAAGAAGTCTTTTAATTCGAATTTATGAGCTTTATAAGAAGATGACAGTTCTTAAAAGCTGAACTAAATTGAATTAAAATACAGAGTAATATAGTATATGAGTAAATATGATATTGATGGCAAAAGGAAACTGTGATTCTATTAGAGGATAAGAGCCTTAGTACAATAGTTAAAATGTATCCAGAATCGAACCCTTCTTCAAACTGAATCCCCAGGCTTTATAGCCTTTACAAAGCAGTTTCAGATCCTAAAAAGATGGATCAATTATTCTAAAAACAAAAAGTAAAACAATATTTACAAATAAATAGGAAAAACCCTCAAGATGAGGTCAATCCATATCTAATGATCTCTAAGAGTAGTAGATTGTTGATGAAGTGTAGTTTAGCCTCCCAAGGCTGTTTGATTTGGTCCTCCAAAGATAAAATTCGAATTTGGTGAAGTGTGCAAAAACCCTGATTTTCTGCCTTTGAAAAAGATACTAAAAACGATTGAAACACCTCTTCTTTCCTTTATTCATAAAAAATAGTCATTGAATCAGACTTGATAATTCAACAACTGGCCATTTGAAGAGGTTTCAAACCATTCAAACTAAAAAAATCCCAATCTGGGCAAAAATTCGGTCATTCTGGCAGTGACAGGCTTTAACCAACTAATTTACCCTAAAATATGCTCCTTAGCCGGTGAAAATCAGAGCTTTCACCAGCTAACTAGCAAAGTTCAAGACGAGTTAGTTGGTGAAAGCACAAATTTTTTTAAAATCAAATTTCTCAGTTGTGGAGAATCCATTTTACATACTTGAATAGTCGATCGACATCTAGAAATCCTAATCTTTCCAATGGTGCTTTCAAATATGCATTTGGAGCTCAGGAAGGTAGTCAAAAGTTCCCTGCAAGATTAGGCATCATTCTTTAAAAAATGCCAATGAATTTTTGATCGCTAACATCTGGCTCCAACTGGGATGGAGACCTCCTTGCGAGGTCTCCAAGAACCTGGCAGACCCTGTGCCTTTAGTATTAAGCATGGAGTCATTTAGCCTTTACAATTTATCATCTGGCTATTCTCCAAAGTTTGTTGTTTATCTTTCACAATCTTCTTTATCTGTAACATGTCTGCTTCAAAATTCCCTGGAAATGTTGTTTGCACATCGACATGGCATATGTTGTGGAAATCTCTTTATTGAGAAGAAAATTGTTGAACATAGGCAGGATGGTGAGATATGTAACCATGGTTTTGAAAATTCCAGGATAACTTCAACCTTGAAATGAGAGTATTGCAAGCAGCTTGAGGTCTTTGGCTTTTCATTTTCCAGTAGCTTCAGATACAAAGAATTTGTCTTGATATGCCTTGCTCGGTTTCTTCAAAGAGCATCATTGCACCTTGTGAACCAATGTCCATCTCTGTTTCGATCTCCATCGTAACCACCTTGGCTTCTATTATCACCTCCATATCAATGCAAGTTGTTCAGTCATGTCATTGCCTTGAAAGGACTCTGGAAGAAGATTTTCAGAAGATAACTGATCCATATTGAATTAGAAGACCGAGCCAACCACCTAGGTCCTCTGAAATAAAATGTACCAAAACCCAATATATATTGCCACAAATCTGGATCTTGGCTGCCTAGCCCTGATGAATATAGATATCAGAGATCTTCTTCCTCTTATAAGCCCATGGCTCAAAACCTTGTTAATGAATTATTAAGGGTTATAGCTTTAGCTTTTCCAGTTGAGAAGTAATCACATGGATCGGCTTCGAAGGAGAAAAAATGTGATCTTTCCTTGAAGAGATACACCTAAAACCCTTCCCAAGAGGAAGATTGGTCTCATGTCCTGAGTTGGGGAAATCTTACAAGTGTATGACCATCTCCTACTAGAGCT
>SNQJ01S0023264.1:0-36683 GCA_010110895.2 Picea sitchensis | reverse complement strand
AAGTGCAGATTTTTTTAAAATCAAATTTCTCAGTCGTGGAGAGTCTGTTTTACATGCTTGAATAGTCGATCGACATCTAGAAATCCTAATCTTTCCAATGGTGCTTTCAAATCTGCATTTGGATCTCAGGAAGGTAGTCAAAAGTTCCCTGCAATATTAGGAATCATTCTTTAAAAAATGCCAATGAATTTTTGATCGCTAACAGAATGAACTAGCTGGATTCCCATGTGCTCACACAACTTTACCAAGTCTTTATCATTGAATGTTGCTACATTATTTGTAACAAGTCTTTTGGGACAACCAAACTTAGAAAAAATATGATCATATAGAAAGTTAATGATTACTGTATGATTGGTGTTCCTGGTGGGAATTGCTTCAATCCATTTCGTGAAGTAATCAGTAGAAACAAGAATCCATCTGTGTTGATTGATAGAAGGTGGATGTATTTCTCCAATGAAATCCAACCCCCATTGTTGGAAAGGACTTGTAACCATAACAGGTTTAAGGGGCAAAGATTTCAACTGTTGCTTACCTGAAAACGTCTGGCATTTATCACATGATTTGACAAATGCACATACATCGGAAAATAAACAAGGCCAATAGTAGCCATCTCTCAAAATTGTATGAGCAGTGGTTTTCCAGTAATGGTGTCCCCCACATTCATTGCTATGAAATTCTGTCATTGTTTGAACTGATTCTTCCTTGTTAATGCATCTCAAGAGTACCCATGATGGATCTTTCCAGAACAACATCTTGTCATTTATGCAGAATTTGATGGCCTTAAGTTTCAAAGCTCTCACCTATGTCTTGCTCATGTCTGGTGGAGCTGTCAAATTCTGCAAAAAATAAATTATATGACTGTACCATTCACAATATGCCAAGTGAGAGGATACCTGCAAATCATAGTTGAGTTTCTCTGATGAAATTTGATGTTGATCACTTTCTGCATTTACCCCAACAAAATTTATCTCTAACATTCTGCAATTGTCTTCTGCAAGAAGTTTGGCAAGTCCTTGGCCTCTAATAAGTTTTATTGTCTTGATCTCTATATCAAATTCAATCATTTTAGCTATCCACTTTCTCCTCTTACCATCAATGTTAGGATGAACAAGGACATCTTTCACAGAACTTGAGGGTACATATGATATTACCTTGGCCTGTAGTATATAGATCCTGAATGCTTTAAGTGATTTGATTAGTGCATAGGCTTGTTTTTCAATTGGGTCATACTTAATTTCAGCATCCCTCAAAAATTTGTTGTAAAATGCTACTAGATGTTCGTGCCCATCTTCATTCTTCTGTAACAACACTGCTGCAATTGTATCATTAGAGGCAAATGAGAAAATATAAAAATATTTATCAAAATTCTTGCTAATTAAGACAAGGGTTGTCATAATAGCTTTTTTGATAGATTCAAAAGAATGTCTGGCTTCTTCTATCCACTTTACTTCAGAATCTTTTCTCAACATGCATGTGATATA
This sequence comes from Picea sitchensis, assembly GCA_010110895.2. Classification (NCBI taxonomy): domain Eukaryota; kingdom Viridiplantae; phylum Streptophyta; class Pinopsida; order Pinales; family Pinaceae; genus Picea; species Picea sitchensis. The sequence goes on along the minus strand of SNQJ01S0023264.1, from coordinate 35,202 downwards.
TTTGGTAAGCTCTACAAAATATTCAATAAACCTCCTGATGAAATTTATGGTTCCAAGGAAAGATTGGATATCTTTCTTGGATCTTGGGAGAGACAATTTCTAAATTGCCTCTACTCTTGCTGGATCGATCTTCACTCCATCTGCAGAAACAATATGACCAAGCAACTTGCCTTCTCTGAGTGCAAAATGGGATTTCTTGGGATTTAAAGAAATACCATATTTCAAGAAAGTATTTCTTAGATGCTGCAAGTGATCTTCATGGCTGTATGAAAAAACTGTGATATCATCAAGATAAATAAAGACAAATATGTCTTTTTCCCCCATGAATGCAATATCCATTGCCCTCTGGAATGTTTCTCCTGCATTCATTAGTCCAAATGGCATTTTTTTGTACATAAATGTACCCCATGGTGTAGTAAATGTTGTTTTTTCCCTATCATCTCGATGGACTTCAATTTGGTTATACCCTAAGAAACCATCAACGAATGACATAACACTAGCTCTAGAAACTTTCTGCAAAATATGTTCCATATTAGGCAATGGGTAATTATCTTTTTTAGAGCATTTGTTTAGATTCTTGAAGTCTACACAGAGTCTAATCTCACCATTTTTTTTTCTAACAGGAACAAGGTTGGCAATCCATTCAGAGTATCTAAAAGGGATGATGATTTTGGCATCCAACATTTTTTTGATTTCCTTCTCCATAATAGGCAACAACATTGGACTTAATTATTTGAGTTTCTATCTGAAAGGTTTTGTGCCTTTGTTCAAAGGAATTTTGTGTTGAATAATCTCTGTATTGTATGTCTTCAAATCACTATACTGCCATGCAAATATATCAGAAAATTCCTTTAACAACTCACCATATTCAAATTTTTGTTTATCAATCAAATGAGAAGCTAGATTAACATACTTAGGGTTTTTTTCATTTCCTACATTAAACTGAAACACATCAGATTCTTCCTCTTTCTTTTATAGTTTAATGGCAATGTCATTATGATAAAAAAGTCTCTCTAAAGGGACCAAACCTTTGGGGATATAGTTGGTAGAGAGATGCACAATTTCACGGGCTCCAATTTTATTTCTGAATTTAGGCTTTTGAGCTTCTTCATCATGCTCATTGTCTTGATCAATTTGTAAATCTGAAAACTCATCCATCACTCCTAGAAATTTTCTTAGCTCTGCATCATCTTCGAATACTTTCCAGAATTTAACATTATCAGGTAAAGAAGGCCTATACTTTACCTGAATTTCATAATTCAATTTTGGGGGCAAAGGAGGTATGAAATTACTAGCTGAAACAACCAATGAATCAACCAACTGATTCATGGCCCTAGGAATATATGGGATCTTGAATTCAGTGAACTCATAAATCACATTTATCACCTCATCTCTATAAGGGCCCTAGGAATATATGGGATCTTGAATTCAGTGAACTCATAAATCACATTTATCACCTCATCTCTATAAGCTTTCATCTTCACATGCTTGGCTTCGAAAGACTTATTTACTTGTTGAATGATTAAATCAACATTTCCATATGATTGTAGCCTTTTAATCTTCATTTCTTTTACAACATTCAATCCCAAGAGCAAAGCCTCGTATTCTGCAATATTTTATTTGTGACTTGGAAATCAAGTTTGAAAGACAAATGTGTAGTTTCTTTAGATGGTGAAATCAATACAACCCCTGCTCCAGCAGCCTCTTTAGTACATGCCCCATAAAAAAACATACTCCATGGATCATCTTATCCTACCTCTGTGGGCTGAACACTAGGTTGTTTAAGCAACAATGAATCCGACAGTGAATCATCAAACTGTAATATGCAAGATCCCATACATGTGTCAACTGAGTAAATAGGATGGTTGGCTGGATTTTGTTTGTCATTGATAATGTAGGCAAGTTGTGGTTCTCTGTATAGTCTCTTGTTTACTCCTCCAAAAATAGGGATAGTAGCATCTAAAAAGTCCATTTGAAGAGTTCCTCCTAACCTCTCCATCCATGATCTTGATAACAAACATCCAAATTTGGGTGGAATGTCTGCTACAACTATATCCATGAGCATAGTTTTCATAGGTGATTGAGTTAAAGTCACTGCCAAGGCTTTGATCATCCTGAGACATTTAACTTTTCCAGAGTCAAATGCGAAAATATCATGGTAAGTTTTATTAATGTATAATCCAAGCTCATCCATAACTGCCTTTGGCATTAGATTGTGAGAGGCTCTAGAGTCTAGTAGGAATTTATGCAATGTTTTGTCATGAATGTTCAGAGAGATATAAAAAGGTGGACAGATTTCATCTCTATCCTCTATCATTTGACCTAAGACAATGGTGGGTTTGTCATCATATATATTAAAAATATCAGCAGAGGGAGATATGGATTTGGGATCAATAGTCTTGAGGATATCTTTCTTAAACGATTCATTCTTCATTAACTCAACCAAAGGGATGGTGATTTTGATCTTCTGTATTTCAACTTCAAAATTGAAAGAATAAGAAGTTTTATCATAAAGTTTTACTTCAGTTGAAGGGGCTTTTAAAGAAATATGTTGGTCATGAGAAATCTTCTCTTTTTAAATTTGTTGCTTGGCGGGGGCAACAATCTTCTTGGGAGGAGGAGCTGGTGCATTTTATTTTGAAGGGGTTTTGAAAGCAATTGGTTGTTCATCAATAACTTGATCTTTTTGAGTTTGTTGCTTGGCAGGGGTAGCAATTTTCTTGGAAGGAGGAGCTGGTGTACTCTGCATGGTAGTATTAGACTTAGATCTTAGGTTGTATTTGTTCCCATCATCAGTTTGAAAAACACCATTATCGGCAGAAATTTCATTTATTTGTTCAGTCATTAATGCCTCTTCATAATCATGTTGTGTCAAATAACATTTCCCTGCATCATCTCCAACACAATGAATATTATCTTCTTCTTCTTCTTGAAAATCATCTGCATCTTCATCCATCACAGTATTTTAGAGAGGGGATCTTACCTTCTGATCTTCTGTGGGATTTCTCTCTCTTCTCAAAATCTGTTCTCGTTGGTTATTTCTCCTGAAAGTATTAGGATTCTGATTTGGATTTCTATGAGGGTATTCATAGGAGACTTTTCCCTTGGCATGCTGCTTATTTTCAATTTTTAGCTTGGACATTTCTGAGGTTAATGTCTCTAGCATCTTAGCCAATTTGTCTATCTTGGTATTTTTAATTAGTGAGGAAGAGGCTTCTTCCTTATTCCTTTTTCTATCAACATTTCCCTTTAACTTATGAGCAGCTAAAATATTTGACTCAACTTCAAGGGAAACATCTTGCATCAAGGAAAGTGTAGCAGACCTTCTCTCTCCCAGTAGCAAACAAAATTCAGAATCAAATGAGTTGGCATAAGTGATTTGGGAAAAAGTCTCTGTAGGTTTGATTTCTGCAGGTATTTTACTATACATTCTGTTGAATCTCTTGGTGAAATCATACACAGACTCACCATTTTCTTTCTTAAGGTTTCCAAATTCTGTGATATAGTACAAGAAATATCTCCTGTCTCCCCAGTGTTTTAAAAATATATCATCCAACTCTTCTATTCCATCTATAGAGCCAACAGGGAGTTCCTTGAACCACTTCCTAGAATGACCATCCAAACTATGAACAAAGACTCTAGTCCAGACATCATCATCTTCTATGTTTAGGTTCTCAACATAGCTATATAAGGCTTCTATGTGTTCCTATGCAGTTACATCTCCTTCTCCGGTAAATTTTGGCATATACTTCTGGTAGTCACCAGTGGGCATAGCTGCAGGTTGATTTGGCAACACAAGAGGGGCATATCTAGCACCTAGAATTCGTTGCATTTTGGTCAATGGAGCAGGTGCAGCCATAATGATTATTGGTGAGAGAGGTGATAGACTTTTATCAGATTTTTCAACACTGGGGGGATTTAATTGAAAAGGGGGGGAACTTTCTGATGGGAAAGAAGTTTGATATGAGGCTATATAGAAATTTGCAAGTTGTTCAACCAATTTTTCTTCACCTTTAGCAGACAGTTCCTACAGAATATGTTCTACAACAAAAAGGTTAGTGTGAATATTTATATGGTATTCTTCCTGTTGTGAGTGAAAGGACTCAAGGGATGAGAAACTATGATTTATTTCTAAAGTCTTAGATGCTTCTTCAACCAAATTAGAGCCTATCACTTCTTCTGATTTTGAAGTCTGACCTTGAAATGATCTTCCTCTTCTAAGAATCATTTATGGGTTGGGCACTGGTGTGACAGGTGATTCTTACGGATTCACCCTGGTATTGATTTTCTTTGGAGACAGGATGAACGTGTGGAGTCTCCAGATAGATGATTACAACCAATGTAATGTATAATCCTTGTCTATCATCAAGGATCATCTCTGTGTCATCTCCCAGGAAAGTTGAGCTTCAATCTATTTCCTCAGCAATGACGCCAATTTGTTATCACTCCAGGAAACTCTTTTAGGTTGTAACTCAGAGATGCCCGGTAACTTAACTAATATCTCAATAATGTATAATATTCTTCTTAATTGGATCAAGTCAGATGACTAAATCATACCTTCTCTCTCAAGACATGCATAAACATAACCAGATGACAAGGCTTTTAACTCTCATTGTTCAGAGGGTTTGTAACTTAAGTGAATGTATGGAGAAATCTTACTATGCCAGCAGACTCACACATAAATATATATGAATGGCCAGTCACAATGAGTAAAAGATATTTGAAATTCAACTCATCAAACCAAAGATAGGATAACATCTATTAGGATTTAGACAAACATAATAAACATGAATTAAACATCCATGTGCAAATATAGAATATACAGAGAAAATATGAATCTGAACAGGTAATGCAAAAGAAACTTGTATAATTTGGTCTACAAATGAGAAGATTAAGTACACAGTGTGAAAAAGTCTCCAAAGTCTAACCCTTGGTTCATCAAAATTTTGTGGCTTTATAGCCTTTACATCAGATATCCAGATCCTAGAATACTGGATCGAATTTACCAAAAATAGAAAATCAATAACTAACACAAGAAAATAGGCAGAAATCCTATAAAATAGGTCAACTCCTTATCTCAAGTGATCTTCATGTCTTTCAAAATCTTCGACAGGTGTAGTAAGCCTTCCAAGGCTGATGGGTCTTCATAAGATATGGGACAAATCAAAATTGCCACCTGCTGGCAACAAGACAATTTTTTGCCCAGAAAATAGGTAACCAATTTAACCTTTCCACCTTGCTAGGCATCTCCAAAATCAAAACAGAATCTTGATAATGATGACCTTAATTACTATCTATTGTTTGGAACCGTTCCTAAGGCATTTGGATAAGAAAAACTTGGATCTATGCAAAAACAATACCTCTTTGACCTGTCTGTGCTTTCGGTGGCTAAAATAGACAAAATTTGGGCCAGTTAGCTACTGAAAGCTCTGCTTTCGGTGGCTAATGAAAAATTGAAATTTTCTCGTAAGCCACTGAAAGTTCTATTTTAAAAAAAAATGAAAAATACCTTTTTTCTTAGCTTTGGAACACCTTAGAGATGATCTTTTGAAACCTTTGCATCTTGATCAAGTTCTGGAATGGTTGTAGGATTATTGGTTTCCTCTAGATTATTCAAATGGATGGCTGCATTTGCTAGGGTTTCAAGATCAATAGGTGGTTGAGGCTGAGGTCTTGAAGACATAGCTTGCAACCTTAATGACCTGACCTTTTTCTTCAAATGCATAGATACTCTCCAGAGACTATTATAGTCTTTTACAATCTTCTTCTTCTTTTTCTTTTCCTTTACACTTTCATGTGCCAATATTTCTAGGGTTTCACTGGTTTCTAAAAAATTCTTTGATAGAATTTCATACCTGGCTTGAATCACCCTTTCTAGCACTTCCTGTTGTTTTTTTTTTCTCTTTAAGTTTCTTTTTCTTCTTTTATTTTCTCTACTTTCTTTTGCTGCTAGATGAGGCCTTTGCAATTTAAAGCTCATGTTCCTCCTTGGGTGTAGGCGATGGAAGATCTTCATACCCTGCTGTAAATGGATCTACATACCATGCTGTAACTGGATCTTCTGCTAGGACTGCTTCTTGCTCTGCTTCAACCTGGTGCTCTTCATCCTCAGAGTCTGTATAGGGGAGATTGAGGATCCTCTTGTCCACTGGAGGCTCTTCGACCTTTTCTGCATCCTTGCTAAAATTGAGTTTCTTCTTAGCCTTTTTAGGTTTATAAGATGGAGAGGGTTGATCAATTGCAATTGGAGAGATGGCTCTCCTTTTCCTCTTTCCACTCCTGGGATTAGATGACTTCTTTGAAGAAGATTTCTCTTTATCTTCTAGCTGTAGATATGTCTGAAATTCATTCCAAAATAGAAAGTGGCCCCAATCCCTATTTCTTCTCTGCATCAACTCACAAATCAAAAGCTTGATTAATCCATGATGGGACAGTCTACCTTATACCTTGTTGGGTTTAGCTTTAAATTGATGAGCCATTTTAGTCAGGCTCCTGTGAAGATAATAAGGCAGGTTGAGTGGGATCCTACGAGTAAAATGATTCATGAGCTTGAAGTGATAGATCATCACCCTGTTATATATACCTTCACAGGTTATATAAACAAGGATGTATTTTAACAAGTGTTGCCATTTTTCTTCAAGAAAAGATATAGGAATTCATCTATGAGGGCTTCATCCACTTGGAATTCATCTTGATCGATGATTTCTTTTCTTCCATCAAAAGTCAAAGAAAAATCTTCTACCACCTGCTGATGAGAACTCTGCAATTTCTCACAAAATTTGCAACAACCCGCATCTTTGAAAAGTTGACATACCTTTGGATGTGATTCCAAGTAACCAATGTCATTAAGCTCCCTCCTCACAATTGGTCCTCCTCTCTTCATTTGTTGGAAAGATCTTGTACACCTGCAATTGGAAAAACAGATTTGGAGGGAGGCCACACAATGAAAAACTAGGGGGTTAAGGCTCGGCTATGCTAGAGGTGATATGATAGGGGAAGTATTTAACGAATATCCTAATTTTGAGGGATATAAGAGGTATTTTAAGATTTGACAGGATTATAAATGGATAAGGTTCGAGGGGTATGAAGTACTTCAAGCCACGCGATATCATGGAACTGAGGTTTAAATGATGAGACATACTACACAGGAATCAGATCCTAAAAATAGGATAGTTGTAAGGTTTAGAGAGTTTGGGATCATGATCGACCTCTCTTGTTGTCTTTCAGCGGCTAATGTAATCATAACACATCAACCCGACGGTTCTGGCGTGTGAAAGGATATGTTGACTATTTCCAAGCTCCTGTGCTTTCAGTGGCTAAATAGCCCCGAATTTTGGTTTTATGCTGCCGAAAGCTAGGGATTTTGGTGGCATAGAAGAGCTTTTGGAGAGGCACTTGGCCATCGAAACTTGTGTTTTGAATTTTTTTAAAATAAAAATCAAATCCAACTTTTTCAAAAGTTTATTACAAATATAAGGTTCTCAAAAATGAACCTTGAAAAATTTAGAACTGCATTTTTCAATGACTTCCTATCACCTAAATTAACAAAACTAACTGTTTTATTTAAGGAGATAACAATATGAAACAACTACAATAGTCACATACTAAGACCCACCGTAACATGGGAGTTTGCTGAAATTTAATGTTATGGGGGTCAACAAAATCAGAAAGCAATGATGATTCTCTCTGTGTCATTTGAAACTCCTCATTGAAAATGTAATGAGAGTCAAGATATTGTCGCCCTTCTAGAAACTATGTTGATCTCGACATGAAGGGAGATGCAACGCCAAGAAGCAAAGGGCTTCTTGAAATCCACTGAGTAAGAGATGATATCATGTACTGACAAGTAACATGAACGAAGTCAAGATGTTGTGGGATGCAATACTGCCCTTAGTTGGGGTGATGAAGGATGATTGGCAGCAACTGTAAAACTGGATCTAGCATTAGGGGGATGACTAGATATGGGGTTAAATTGTGCCAGAGGCTAACAAAGTGGACAAAGTCAGAGATCATGGGTACATGGACTTGGGATACTTGGGGTTCGTGAACGATGTCGGTATAAAAAAAGAGTGGATGCCCCAGCCAAGGGCGACATGGGTTTCTTTTCCAGGAAAAAGAAGGCCATCAAGGATGACGATGAAAAAGCTATGTATATGTTGGAAACAAAGGATTTATACAATTACCAAAGAAATAAAGAATAATTTGGGTTGAGTATACATATACAGAAACGGGTGCCCCAATGAAATATGGCTTGGCCTGTTTAGGGTGCAAGTTTGTGAAAGAGAATTGATGGAGGGTGGGGGTCCCATGGTTGGGTTTCTATATTAGGTAAATGGATGGAGGGCAATCTGCGGATGGGAAAACTGATGGTGGGTGAGATGGAGAGCTAATGAAACTGCAAAGATGCAGTCAATAGAACCAAGATGATATGATTTGGGAGTCCATTAGGAAGTTTAGCAATATGATGAGAAGAAGCATGGGGTTCATTCTCGAAAATGCAAAATACTATTGGGACTCCCAAACCTAGGAGGGTGAAATCAACATGAGTGTCAAGTTTCCAAGGGGAACTATGAATGGGATAACTCATGTGGGGGAGAGTGTTACTGATTGGCAGTACCAAAATGCAGCAGAGGTAAAGATATTACAGAGCCGAATGTAGGGACCCTAAAGGTGAATGGCAGAGGGTGTGACTATGATATGCAATTGATCGACAAAGGGAATAAAAACATGCCAGTGCCAGACATATACCTGAAGGGGTTGTAAGCCTCTCAAATAAGTACCTGCACACATGAAAACCAAATACCCGACATGAACAATATCTTATGATAAAGAACATATAACAACTATTTGATAAAATTAACAGTGATCATCCGTACTTGAACGTGGTGTGAGAAAAATGCTCCTCCAGGGAAAAGTGTAGATGATAACCTAGAGAATGTGAATGTGTAGATGGCTAGATCATGATCTCGTGGCTAAGAACAGATCAGAAAACAGAGGCTCTAGTCTCCTGTAACCGAATGTGGAAGTTGGGTAAAAGGGCCTATATATGGATGGTGGGCCCACAATGCCACCTCATTTGCACTGACACTATTAGTTATCTAGCGAGAGTGTTGTGAGGTGACTTGGAAGATTACAGGATCTTGGGGATACTGATTAGGCAGGTGAAAGACCTCTTGTGAGAGGAAAAGTGCTTGATGATGGAGCGCATTCCAAGGGAAATTAGGGGTAGTTAATTCCTCCAAGATATATTTGTTGTAGTGTCAAATGTGAGAATATAGGGGATCCTGGGAGGTGGTAGGGGGAACTGTCAATGGGTAAGTGTTATTAGCCTCAAGGGGTGAGGACGTAGAAGGGATATCATGTACATGGTGTGATGGCTCACTTGACATAAACTGAATGTCATGATATTGTGGATGGTACCTCGTTTTCTTAGGGACTGACGATGAAATATATCGAATATTAGTAATGTGAGCCTCAACACAGAGTGGCTGAGAGGGTTTTGGCCAAGACGTGTGGCGTACTACGGCTAATGTTTGGCGGAATTGAGGTAGAGCTGGGAAATGATGAGTGTAATGGCCATATTATGAGCATATGGCAAAAGCGAATTTGGTTCGTAACCCTTTATTGTGTGTGGTTGAGGACTTCGTAGTAGTAGTGGACGTACTTGGTGGAGGGGAAAGCAATGGGGTTTCTTTAGGGAGTTGGATAAGATTGTGTAACTCAGGAAGAGTAGGACATATGTTAGTGGGGTGTTCTTCTCTTTCGTATAGTGCACAAGGAGGTTGAGCTCGGGGAGGTAGTGGAGCTATGGGATCGTTCTTCCTTTGTCTACCCCCAGTGGTGGTGGTGGTGTTGCTATTTGGGGGTGGGGGTGGTGTGGTAGGATCCTATACTGGGATCTACATCGGTAATCCCTCTATATGAGGAAGGAGATAGGAGGGAGAGATGGTGTAGGAACCATAGCGGGTGGATGGAGATACCATACAGGGATGGCAAGAACCATGTTGGGAAGGGTGAGAGTAGCAACTACCTTGAATGCTTGGATTGCAAGTGGAGGGTAGAAAAAGGGAATTTGGGTAATGGCTTGGGGGACTATCTCCCAAATCGGGATTTTCCCTTGGAGTGGGGGGCGGGGGGGGGGAATCTAGGATAAGTGGTGTAGTGGGGTTATCAGGAAGCTCTCGAGGCAATGGTTCTACAACTGGTGGAATTTCGATGTGGGGAGGGGCCTCAGTGAGAGGAGTAGTGCCTCTGATATTTGTTCCATTAGAAGACACGACACACACTTGTGGTGAAATAGAAGGGTGTGGGAGAGGTGGTGCTTCATGATATTCCCCCAATAAGGATGGGTCCTTGAATATTCCAGGGCCCATGTCGATGACCGAAAAATCATCTGAGCTAGTGCAGACAAGGGGGAGAATGTTATCAATGTTGGTGGAATGATTAGGCTCGTAATTGGTCGATGGTGACAATTTTCCCATTCTGGGGGAATATCATCATATGAAACACAGAAGAGGATACCTCCTTCAAAGCATACATGTAGCTACRTCCAAACAAGATATTGTAATCAAGTGGGGCATCAATAACTTCAATGTCAATCAGGATAGTTTTTCCCCCAAGTTCTACTGGGACATTTTGGAAGATCCCTTTAGGGGATGATGGTCAACCGTCATAAGCTCTCAGGATAATGGCAGATGGTACTAGCTCAAGTGAGTCAAGTTTTTTCCATACTATTTTGGACATGATGCATGTGGAGGCACCTTCATCGATGATGCATCGATGAACTGTGATGTTCCATATCTTAACTGGTATCTAAAAAGCTACTAGGGTGGGGAGGTGTGGTTCTCCGCTATTTAGATCAAAGGTGATGAGTTGAGTGTCAACTAGCTCAACTGCCCCCAAGGCAAAAAACAAATATTTCCGCTAAGATGGACAGGTTTGGAGGACCTCCAATATAGACATGGTTGCAGGCGACTGTGCTAAGTCATTGACTAGACTGTAATTATGGGTTTCCCTAGCATGAGGGTTATGTACATTTTGTCGTAACGACATATGGGGTATACGAGGGTTTGATTCGGTGTTAGGGCATGGAATCATCAATGGTTGTCTGGCTGTAGCCAGGGCCGCTTTTGAGGTGGTTGGGTAGATTCAGGGGGAAAACCGTATTAACGACCGTGTGTTTGCAAAAGAATCTCTTCTTCACTAGTAAGGAGGATGATGTGATCGACCAGATTTCCAGGTTGATTGGGACCCGAGTTTTGATACTGCCCCATTTGTGATGGGGCAGGGATTATCTCTTGTTGGGTATTCATCACACCTTGGTGTGGAATAGGAATTTTCAAAACAGACGGAGGTTGTGGTTGAAAATAATGTTGTGGGGCCTACCGAGGGGCAGGCGACGCTAGAGGACGTTGTGTTTTCATTAATTCTTTCATCCTTTTGAAATCGGAAATTTGCAGGCAAAGATGATTATAATGTCCATGCTCACCACATAGAGCACAAGGGAAGTTAGTTCTGAGGTTATTGTTCTTCCCTTATCATGCTTGATTGTTATTGTTGCCCCCTTGGGGGTTTTCGTTGCCCCCAGTTGGATGATTTTGTTGGGGGTTAGTTTCTCCTGTCCTGGGTTGTTATTGTTTCAGTTTTTTCCTTTCTTCTTGGCATTATTTGGCTGATGGGTTGGATTTTCCATATTCAATTGTTCAAAATTATGAACTTGTTGAATGGGAGAGGGTTGAAAAAAGTTAACATCGGCATGTGGTTTTCCTGGTAGAGGAGCAACTAGTTGGGGAGGACCAAGAAATGGAAAATATGGATTGTTTTGTGGAGATGATCCATATGGCATGTAGGAAGTTGAATCACTTCCACTACTTCTGAGGTTATATGCGGGGGTTGAGGGTGAACTCGTACTTGGTTGAGAGACCGGATGCATCATGGGTACCAGTGAGGGTCCTCCCAATGGTGGAGGGGGAGAAACATGATATGATTGTTGGTGAGTGGGAGGAGGGTAATAAGACATCCCTCCATATGGTTGCAGATATTTATGGGCACCATAAGTGGGTGATGGGTGGTCGTAAGGGTTGAGATGGGTCATAGAACCAATCAACCCATCCGCACCATGGGATATCCTAGGTTTGTCCTGGCCAAATGGTATGGGTCAAGGTGCATCAGGTCATACTGTGTGCAAGTAACCTGATTACGCATAGATGAGATCAAACTGTTGGGCCTTGTTGATGGCCTCCTCTTCTGATTTGGGAAAATTGGATGTTACATCCTTGGAAATAACATAGATGAGTGATTTAAGAAACCAATAAATATGTTGTTCTTTGGTAGTTTCCTCTTTACACAAACTACGTTGTCGACGCCATTCATGGATGTGATCATCTATATGGATAGAAGTGGTTTGTTTAAACTCAAAGAGAAGTTCTAAGGAAGTATCATGATGATCTGGTAGTTGAAAAAAGGACAAAAAGGCCTTAGCCAATGATTCAAAGGTCACATGGGACCCTGATTTTTCATCCACATACCATTTGGATGATGAGCCTGTGAGAGTTATTTGAAATAACCTTAAATGGATGGAATCATCCATGATGTTGTTTGAAGAGCACCATAAGTGGAAGGTCATAACATGGTTGGCGAGATCTTTGCCTGGTTTTCCTTCAAACTTCAAAATATCTTAAGGTAGTTTTGTAGGCATATTGGCCCAAGTGGGGTCATGCAAAATGGGATCATTCGTGAGTTGGGTTAAATCAAGAATGTTAAGGGATTCCAAGTATGGCATAGGGAGATTTGGCAGAGGATTAGTTCCAACCATTGTGTGTGTAGGTAATGGACCTGTCCCTTGAGAGGGATTTGGTGGGGTTGTACTTCTCCCTTGAGAAGAAGTATGACCCCCACATCCTTGTGAAGGAGAACTAATGGATGGATGGCCTTGGGAATTTGACCCAAGCAAAGTGGAACCAAGTAAATTTGATCCCAAAATAGTATCACTCACGGGGGTGTGAGATGGTTGAGCCGGTGAGTTGGCAAGACTAGGGACTCCTCCTAGAATAAGAGGGAGATTATGCAAGCATCTAGAACGACTAGGATTCTGTAGTTCCCCTATGGTTCTGACTAGCAAAGTGAATTTGTGCAAATGGTGACAAGAGAGAAATAAATGAACAAGAGATTTTGACCTTCAAAAAATAGTATAACTCACAATTGCATGTAATTGAATGAACATCATACATAAATCAACTGTAAATAAACAAGCATGTGGATAGGTGGATTTTTTCTGCATGGGGAAACAATAAAAACAAATGCTCATGTCCTAAAATACTTAACGTCCTTCCTCTCAATTTTGCATTGGACCTTCCAATAACACTCAATAGCGGGGTGTGAAGCCACCGGAAGAGGAACTAGTGAAGGTTGAAATAGTCAATTATAATGAGGGGTAGAGGGTGCATATCCCGAAAGATTTGGCGATATTTCCCAATAGCCACACAAAATATGATCAAGGTGCGATTGCAGCCCATAATTTCCACCTGGGTGGATATCCTATGTTTGGCCACTAAGTACCTTGGTCAAAGTGTGACATTTAGATTTTCGACCTCAAAAATGGGTCACAGGTTGGATTCCCTCACAAGGGTTGGGTGATTCAAGGAGGGATGTGCAGAACAACCGGACCTCGGCCTTCGACCCTTCATGGGTATCCCCTTGACTTATGGTATAGGAACACTTGACTTGGATGATTTGACAGTTCCCTATTTCTCAACTTCTATTGTTTGAAAATGTGAGAACCTGATAATGGGGTTTTTTTTAATGCCTACCCCCGAGATCCTACCTAGACTAAAAAATTTCCTTTGGCACCTACTGTGGAGGAAATTTTAGTGTGTTCTTAGAAATTTTTTAGATGTGGTGGGTTGAGAGATTGGGGTCATGGACCAACCTTGTTTGAATTAATTGGTGTGAATAATTTCCAAAGAAGTACTAGTTGGATCTTTCAGAATTATTTTTGAAGAAAGCCTTCTTTGACCTCCATTATTCTAATAGAAATTATGTGTGTGAGGAGAGGCTTTGTGTGCAAGAAAGTGAAAAGTGTGCAAAGATTTTAATAATTAAGTGTGAGATTGCAGCATGTGAATTTCCTGTGGTCCTCACCAATCTTCTTACCTAGCTTACTATGTGTCTTTGGTACAACCTTGCATAATATTTAAAGCCCCAAAGAACTAGCAATGTGGACATATGGGTCCTTACAAATCCTTTAAAATCCGTAAAATGTTGTCTATACTAAGAAAGATTTTGAAACTATCCTAGAATTGTAGACATGTGGGCATGTATGGGTCCATTACTTGATCTTCAAACTTCCCTATATTGTGATCTAAACTAAGAAATCTTTTTAGAAACTATCCTAAGATTGCAAACATGTGGGCATGTATGGGCCCTTACAAGTATTTAAGATGATTTCCAAAACTAAGAGGAACCCTAGGGGGGCTTTGTCCTCTCCTAATGATTTTTTAAGGGAGATAAAATGTCCTTTTAACCACCTTTTTTGATTCCCGATATCACACTAAGGTGTGGGGGAAGAGCATACTTGAGGGTTAAAATTAATTTATAGTCCCAATTTAAGTGATTGTGTATGAAAAACAATAACTTCAACTTAAAATTTTAAAATCCAAATGAGCCATCCATGTGGCAACAAAGAAAAAGAGAAGAATAGTGATTCTTTTTACCCCTATGTGCTTATGTTAACTAACATTTCTTGTGAGAAAGGACTCTAAGTGAAGTGTAGTTTCCTTACAAAGTGCAGGAAAATAAAAATTTGAAGGCTAGGGGCTCTCAAACCATTCATAAAAACCCTTACAATTTGAAAAAACTGAGGTTATGTGCGGGATACACTTCTGATAGGTGCACAGAGGGCACACAATGCACAGAGTAATGAAGCATGTTTCACGCATAGTGCATGTCTATGGGCCTTGAAATCCACGCAGTTCCTATCACGCGTTGGGCAAGAAATTTCCAAGTGAAATACTCCTTCCTTGGCTCTGAATTTTGACTTTGGTAGGTTGGGCTAGGCCAGTTTTGGTACCTGCATGTCAAAACAATAAAAAATAAGTGCTCTCAAGGCTTAAATAGGGAGGAATTTGATACCGTTCCCTAGTATGGTCGCCAATCTGTTGTGTTCGTTTTGTCACTTGGGTGAGCAAAAACAAAACACTTGCATGTTTATTTAAGCCTGCTAAACAAGACAAAAGTTTGTGAATTGATTAGATAAACCAAATGCACATGAAAACAAAGAAATAAAACTAAAAACAACTAAGAAATAAATGTCAGAGAAACTTGAATAATTAGAACCATGAAAGCAAAAAATGATCAATATATAGCTACCAATGGATCAATATATTGATAGGCTAAACATCGTAGAGAAAGGAAAGGACTTATGAGTCCCCTCTTCCTCCTTGGGAGGGCTCTTGAGTTCCCTGATAGAGATCTCTTCTCTTCAAACAATGGAAAATGACAAATGGTGAAGAAATACAATTCCTATTCCCTCAAGAGGTGAGTGGAATGGCCTATTGCAATGGTGCTTGAAGGCTTCAAAGAGAAAAGAGGATTCTCAAAGAAGAATTCTTGCAGCATAACAATACCTTGAAGTTCTTATTTTTCTAGCACTTACATGGCACATATTTATAGCATCCATTCATGGAGAGATATAATTGGTTCATAGTGTGAACAAGGGGCCTTTTAGGGCACTTCCTAGCCCTTGACCAACCTTCAAGCTAGATTTCTCTCAGATATGAGTGTCAAATCGTGTTGGGGGTCGGACTAGAAGTGGTTGAGAGGCCGACAAGATTCATAAATGCGTCGTTCATGGAAGTACGTGACTTTTCTCGTAGACAGTCGCGCATCTTGCACACAGAGGCCTGTGTTAGCATGTGCATTATACGCACTGTGCACGTGCTTCCTTTGGTGAATCTGCGCACTTTGATTTTTGACCCAAGTATATAGTTTTTTCCTTTTGGATGGATTTTGGTGATGTGGGTGGATTAATTATTGTTTGGAATTGATGTCTTTCTTCAACTATTGTGTGCAATGATGCTGAGTATTTTTCAGTGATAACAGGTAGGTGCTACAGGTTGAAAACACACTTCAACAAAGTATGCATAGATTGTTGTAAATCATAACAGAAATACCCAAAGCATAGATTGCAATAACTCACAGATTTCAACATTTAAATGGGAATTATGCTCATGATAAAATTACAAAGGGGTGAGCTATATAGAGAGTCTATGCATTGTTCCTCACTGACAATACAAAATTGCAAATGGCCATGGCTTGGAGATACCTTCGCTCAATGTGGACATGCTCATTAACTCTTTCATCCACTCAACTTCAAGCGAGTTTCCCTCTTTGAGCTCTCATTTATGCTACTCCCTCATTGATGTCCTTCTTCACTACACCCTTCATTTTTAATGGGATGCCTTTGGAAGGCCAACCATCACAATGGTTCATTTCCACTTCCAATTTTGTCAAAAAGAAAAAATAAAATAAAAAGGACATGTTTATAAAATTTACAAAAGGGAAACAAACTAAGTGCTTATTACAAAGTTTAAAATAAGTTTAACAAAGATCCAATTCAGATCCTCATTAGTGAGAAATGACATGATATTTTAGAGTAAGGAGATACTTCCAACACATGTATGTCGTCTTGTAGAGGGTATAAATAATAGAGTTGAACTTTGTGCTATGTGGATATTGCTAAATACTACCAAGGAAAGCAATCTTAATAGCTTGCATATTCTAGGGGATTCAAAGCTCATTATAGAATGAGCACAAGAAAGTAAGAATATAGAAATCTATTACTAGCCCATGTTATGGATAGAATAATAAAGATAAGATTTCAATTTGATTATGTGTCCTTTCATTATGTTTATAGGGAATTGAACAAGAGAGTTGATGTGCTTTCAAAAGAAGTTCTAATATTACAAACAAGGAGGTTAGGAATGAAGAAAAGGAAGGAGAGTCACTCCCAATCATATCCCTTTATCTTTATGTCTGCTTTGCAAATTAAAAGGAATAAAAAGAAGAAAAAAAAGTTTATCCCTTTATCTTTATGATTACTTTGCAAATCAAAAGGAATAAACTGAAGAAAAAAAACATTTTACCCTATAGAGATAATTGAAATAAGTCATTTTTGTTTTTATATGAAATGATATATATGTAATTAGGCTAGGCTTTGTACCATGTGTTTTTGAAAGGTTGTTTAATGGGACATTCTAGTTTATTAGTTTATGTCTAATAAGAACGGGAGAAGAAGCAAAAATTTTAGACTGCTTTCATTGTTAGCAAGACAATTTTATATGTATATTATGATTTTTCTTTTGAAATAGTGAATAGATCATTATTTTTTGAAAAATTAAATTAAAATTTAATGTTCTAAAACAAATTAAAAATAATAATAATAAATTATCTCCATTTTATATATGGATTTTTTACTTCTTATGCTATTTCGAAAATCCTTAAATTTGTAGGGTTGATGTGGATTTTTTACTTGTATTATTTGGGAAATCCATAAATTTATAGGGTTGAGGTTAACTAGCTATGTTGCAATGGTAAATTAGAGGGAGTTTGATACAACAAATTATTGTATGGGTTTTTGAATTAGCAAATTTTGACCACACTATATCCCTTATCCCTTCCCTTTGTTTGATTATTTATTGTGTCCCCATTTCATGTTTTTCCTATGCAATTTAACTATTATCAAATATCATTATCAAATATAGTATAAAAGTGTTTATGTTGATGTGATGAGATCTTGATGGGTTTATCTTGATGTGTTTATGTTAAATATAACTTGCTTTGCTCCCAATTAGCAAAATATAACATATATTTACTTTCACAATATAATGATGAATTCATCATTAATGTTTGCTTGTGTTAACATGTGAACATTCCTTAATTTATGTTGCAATGCCTTCGTTATTATTCAAGCCCATTAACTTTGGAATCTAATGATTCATCATTACCTTGCCTTGTGTTATGAAAGCATTGTTTGCATATTGTTACGCTACCATTGTAGTCATAATTATTGCCTTCCTTATGTAGGGTGACATTCATTCATGGCCTTGTATTGAAGGGCATATTCTCTAATATTTTATTTCTTTAACATTAGTTTCCCCCTCCGCATTCAATACCATATTCCCCAATATTCTATTTTTGTTTATGTCAAATAAAATTGGCATCAAGACCATATTCCCCAATATTTTATTTTTGTTTATGTCAAATAAAATTGGCATGACCCTATGGGACGTACATGTAGTTTGTTCTATTATAGGGATGTGGGATTCCATGAGATTCATTTCTTTGAATCCATATACGAGTTATGGTTGTCTGCATTTTTCCACTAATATTAACGGAGGGGGAACTACTTTGTAATATAACAACTTCATGTTGCATCAATGGCTTTGTTATTTTCCTTTATGCTTTTTCATTGGACCAAAGTCGATTTGCAAAGAAAACACTATTTGGAATTTTACTTGGTATTTTTCCATAATGCATATTCAAGTTATATGCATGGAAGGACGGAAAACTGATTTGTAAATGTAATAAATATATATTTTTTTTTATAAATTATCTATTGTATTAATATGAACAAAATTTATAGAAAAAAAAAAAAAAAAAAAAAAAAAAAAAAAAAAAAAAAAAAAAAAAAAATAAAAAAAATATAGAAAATAATCATGCTTCAGAGGGGAAACCAGGTTAGAGAATGTAGCATATATTTTAAAATCTTAAAAAGATAAATATCAACTAGTTTATATCCACTATTACATTTCATTGGAGGCATCGAGAGCCTAGATAATAAAATGAAATATTATAGCTTGAGGGAGAACCATCGATCACTGAGCATGAGGAACCTGAGGGAAGGTGGGACCCGAGTCACCTCGACGAGCAGTAGCATCAGATGTTTTGGGACCAAGATGATTTCCAACTAGAGGAATGAAGACACCTCCATGACAATGAGCGAGCCAAGTCACCACCCAATCATGTAGGCATTCTAAGTTTCCAGGGATTCCATTCTACCTTTAAGCTGGCATAAGTCCTCCTCCTTTGGAAACATACCTAAGAGGGAAACCATTGTTTTTTGTATGTGATTTAAATTTGAGGAACAAAATAATTTTGGATTCCTAGTTCTGGTGCAACCAAGATAAAGGTTTAATCCTCCCACCTGAAACTCCACCTCTTCATCATCACTTTTTAGATTCCCTAATTAAAATGAACCCTCACATACCCGGGATGGAAGCATTTGTGGATTTTCCTCCTCGAGGTCAAAATCCCCTCATGACTCTCGGCAACCACTACTACTTTAGATGGTGGGATGACCTCACAAGAGGGCAGGGCTTGACCTCTGGGACCATATCCAAAGAGACTAAAAGAAATAGAAAGTAAAGCCTAACAAATTGCGAAATGGGTGTAAATCCAAATATATAAGAGTTGTGCAACTACCAAAGCACGACCACATCTATTTATCCTCTCTAGGTCCGAAATACTACCCAAAATCCAACCGACTCAACCTTCATCGTTTGTTTTGATCATGAATGCCAAAATAATGAGGGGTCGAGGGTGCATCATCCACCTCGTGCAGAAGATCGCTCTCTCTATCTAATTGAACCTCGCCATATTCAGTTCTTATGTCGAATCAGGGAAAGGGTACAAGCCTTGCATCATCTGCTTCATGAGGCCGAAATTGTCGATCACATCAATATCTCTTGCACTCGTCACCATCAAAACTGTCATCCCCTCACAACCCTAAAAGTACACCACCAGGCGGCTCCATAGTATACGACTAGGTGAAGGGACTTATGTGTCATGTGCATGTTAGGCGCAACCATCATTGCCTTGGGCTAGGTTCAAACTCCACCAGCGCCAACCACATTTACCTCATGAGTTGGACCAGCTCATCAGGGAGAGATTGGCTTGTGCAAGAAAAAAGACTACTTGAGAGGGAGGGTAGGAGAGGGAGCTCATCTAGGCAGCGTTGGCGAAAAACGTTGAGGGGTTATCAAAGCTGGAATTAATTAAGAGGTCATCCAGTTTGTCAGCATCTCACTTAACATGGGATGGGACTAGGCAAGAGATACCTGGTAAGAGAAATCCAAGCAAGTCAATCAAAGATTCCAATCTCCAATGAGTGGAGAGTTTGGAGGAAGAAGAGCCCTATTGGATTTTGGTGAGAAAGTGGATAATGAGCTTGGAATCCTTTTCAAAAATAAGTTGAGAAAACTGGAGCATGTGGGAAATTTGCGTCACGAAAAAATTATATGTTGCATGGATGGTCGTCCCTATGATTTGGATGCTCTACATGTTCGCCTTTTGTGAAGTTCCTTTTCTTCACAATCTAACGATTCAATGTCCCCTTGCCTTATGCTCCATAGTCTTTCCTTGGACAACGTTTTAATCCTTGTCTTAGGGTAATTGTTGCCATAAATATTACCCTCATTTCATATTGTAGAATTCATTTGTAGCCCTTGTGTTTAAGGTCATTTTCTTTGGCATTCTATTTGTCTACATTGGATGATAGATGTCTTGCATTCTTTGGGTGTTCTTTTGATTCCTTTATCAATGTAACTATTGACAATATAGCCTAAGGGGTTATCTTAATCGTTTGTCACTAATGTTGTTGGGAACTTGGCTATGAGTTCCAACAAATTGCCAATTCAAATACCACCCTTGTGTGAGGTCCACTGAGTCTATAATGACAAGTTTACTGGGGATGCCATCCATGGATGTGGGAAGCATCCCTTAGGTTTCCCACGAGGTTTTTCCATGGAAAGAAAAACACAATTATTGAGATGCTTATTGACCCTCATGTATTGTAGCATAATTATGGGCATTGTATTGAAGGCCATATTCTTTAGCCCTTAGCAGTTTGTGTTTTTTAGGGTACAGTTATTAGCATAAAAGTGAAATGCAATTTTCTTCCTCAAGGTGAATTCCCAATAACACATCTTTTTACGACACTATATTCCTTTGGTTGATTGTCTCTTGTCTCCCTCATTTCATGCATGCGTTAGCATAATTGTTGCCATAGACATTTCCCTCATTGCATGTTGTAGCATTCATTTGTGGCCATTGCGTTTAAGGCCATGTTCTCTACCATTCTATTTTTCTACCATTGGATGGTGGATGCCTTGATTTCTTTGTATATTGTTTTGATCCCTATACCAACATAATTATCGACATACTCGTTGACCTTCATTATGTATTGTAACATAATTATGGGCATTGTATTTAAGGCCATGTTCTCTATCTACCCCCTTGGTTTGATATTATGTTTTTGTTGGCATTGGATAAAAGTGAAATGCAATTTTCTTCCTTATGGGGAATTCTCAATAGCATGGATTTTCACCACACTGTGTCCCTTTGGTTTCTTGTCTCTTATGTCCCCTATTTCATGCTTCACCAATTCCATTTGACTCTTCTCAAATTATTGAATTATTTCGCTAATTACTCCCTAGAAACAATGAAGTTTGGTAACATTTGAGCTGGTTTGCTCCCCAATTAATAAGATATAATAGAAATTTAAATTATAATCCTTTGAACATGGTAGATGCCTTCCATTTTTTGGATTGTATTTGTTCCCTCTACCAATATAATTATTGACTTTATCCCAACAAGCTAGATTGAGTGGTTGAGTGCTTTGGAGCTTCATGTAAGAGGTCTTGAGGTTGATTCCCCAAGTTGGCTACCTTTGTTGAGTGCCTCACTCAAATTCTGTACCAAGTTAGGCGTTGTAATCAACACCAATGAGTTTTCATTAAGTACCACATGTGAATATGGGGAAGTTCCTAAAACTTTATCTACAAGGTTTTCCTTGAAAAAAATAAACATAATCATTGACATACTTATTGATCATCATTATGTATTGTAGCATAATTATGGTCATTGTATTGAAGGACATATTTTTTGGCTACCCCTTTGATTTGAAAGGTCATTCTCCTTTCTGATGCATTTTCACTCCTCATTAATCTTTTCAACTTGACAATATAATGACTCATCATTACATTCCCTATATTTTTTCCTGTGAGCATTCCTTGGATGATGTTTTACTACCTTTGTTATCATTTGAGCTTATCAAGTTTGCGATGTAATGCTTCATCATTGCCTTGCCTTGTGCCATGTGAACATTTTTTTATATTCTTCTATTTCCCTTCTTGTCATAACCATTGGCCCCATTTCCTATTCTAACATTGGTTTGGGGTCCTTGTATTGGAAGTCATATTCTCTAGTATTCTACTTGTTTAGAATTTGTTTTTTTAACCCATGTATTCAAGGATCCCCAAATATTTTATTTTGTTTTGTACCCAAAAAGCGTGGCACAACCTATAGAGGATATATGTAGTTTTATTTATCTTATAGGGATGGCTTTTACTAGCTTCATTTATGTAAATCCATATATATGTTATGGTTGTGTGCATGCACATGTTGATATTAAAGAGGGGGTGACTACTTTCTAATAGGATAACTTGCATGTTGCATGAATGGCTTTGTCATTTCCCAGCACGATGGATTTTCATTTTTGAAATTCATTGTAGAGAAAAGATTAATGTAAACTTCAATGAGCTTCATTTATCATCATGAAAACACATATTGTGTCTATGTTCATGTATCCACTAGTATTGAAGGAGGGTAAACAACTTTGTGAATAAGACAATTTACATGTTGCATGGATGCCTGATCATTTGATCTAAACCATTCTACTTTCTAATGCATGTTCACTTGTCATCAAGATCCTTAGCTTGAAAATATAATGTCCCATCCTTGCATTGCCTCATGTTAATGTCTAAGCATTCATTCCATAATGTTTTGGTGCCTTTGTTATCATCCAAGCTCAATGACTTCAAAATCAAACAATTCATCATTCCCTTTCATTGTATTCTCTATGCATTCCTTAGAAAATGTTTTAATGCTTGCCTTAGCATAATTGTTTCCATAGATATTTCCCTTGTTGCATATTGTATAATTTATTTATGGTCATTGGATTTAAGGTCAGGTTCTCTAACATTCTATTTGTCTAGCATTGGATTATGAGCTCTGTATTGAAGACCATATTCCCCAATATTATATTTTTGTTGGACTTAGATAGAGCTACAATGGCTTTGTTGCATATATATGGAGTTTCCACTCTTATAGGGATGCCTCAATAAGACATACTCTGACCACACTACCTCCCTTTGGTTGTTTATCTCTTTTGTCCACTATTTCATGCTTATGCTATGCAATTTAACTCTTCACAAATACTTAAATGTTCACTCTAATTGTTACATAAAAGCTTCTTCTTATCTCGCTTTCTGGGGGTTATTTAATAGATACATGGTGTATATACAAAAATCCATATCTAAATGTGCTCTTATAGTCCACATTAATCAGGTTTCTAATGAATTTCAACCACATTGAAACTTACTACCCTTTAACAAAATATAATACATCTCTTGTAATAATCCTTCACATATGTTACTTAGTTAAAATACTAACCATAAAATGCATTGTAGTGAAAATATAGGTGAGGTTCTTGCATGTACATCCTCACACAAATACCTTTGACCCAAACTATAAATATAACATACATATACCATTTCCAAGACAACAATTCCTAGTAGAATTACAATGTTCCCTTCATTTTTGCATGTTTACATGAAAATACCCCTTGTGTATTGTTATAGTTGTAGAAATATATTTGATTTCTTGTGGAAAATAAATCAATGGGTTAGCTCGATCATTCATCACCAACATTGTTAGGAATTTGGCCAATTCCATGCTATGTGTATTATTCTACATAAATGAGTTTACTAGGGATGTCATCCATGATGTTGGAGCATCTCTCTCTCTCTCTCTCTCTCTCTCTCTCTCTCTCTCTCTCTCTCTCTCTCTCTCTCTCTGTATATATATATATATATATATATATATATATATATATATATATATATGGCACTTAGAATTACATTTTGAAAGGCTAGTGCCTAGTGTAAAACCATTGATTATGACACCTAACCAGTAGGTGTTATGAAATGTTACAACATGTAGTGTATGCTTATCATTGATGAAACGGAAGGAAACAGTGCAGAAACCAGCTGACAAGGCAAAGCCTCAGAATCTGAGAATTTCTGTGAGAAGAAGGAGAGCGGAGATCCACAATACGGGATCTCATTCGTTCCAGCGAGAGCGAGGAGACCGTCCCGGATGAGACGAAGTTCACGAGGGAGATAAAGCCATCGAATTCCGGGGATCCAGGATTTCTATATACAAAGTTCTCGACAAATGAAAACCAAGGAAATGTGATATACGATTTGTGGTGTCATAGTCGTTAAAGAAAGCTTGAGATATTGACCGTTGATTTTGCTCATTGGAGGATCGGGAATCGGAGTTTCTCGAGTCCTACCGTGAACAACAATGACAACGAAAACCCGAGAATGCGTTATGCGATTTCGTGATTTGATCGCGGCCGTTAAATCAAGCGGGGATCTGGATCGTTCATTTGTAAGGGCCAATTATGGCGGCGACCGAGGCCTCATCGAAGTTTTGGGGATCGAGGTTTCGCGTACAAAGAACACAGTCTGGCAAAGCTAGATTTAGCGGTGTCGAAGTCAGTAGCGTCGACATCGTCCGGATCAATGAAATTGATCCTAGACCGTCCCGATCCAACTTACCGTCAACGGAACCATCACGGGGACCGTGGCACAGCGAGAGAATGGCAATTGGCGGGAAGATCTAACACTTGAGGCTCATACAATTCCACGAATGGTGACAAGTAGAAGGGATCTAACTGCGATATTAATCAAAACCCACACGAAATTGGCGTCAGTGAGGATACATGATCGGGACTTTGATATATCAAGAACACATTACCGCGGAAACTTCTGAAATCGCGATATGTCACGATTTTCGCGATGAAAATCTTGTTACATTGGATAAGAATAGAGGGTCTGGTTGTTGATCATCCATCATGAAATCGGGGATCGGGAATCAGGAGGAGCATGTGCATAGTGACATGGCAGCTGAAACCTTGATGAGAGGTTTGACTGATGTCATGTGTTGACGATCTTATGGAGCCAAGGCCTACATTGAGGGCTAAGTAGCGTGGAAAGGTATTAATCCGGAGAGTTGGAGGGTAGAAACTCGACATCGAGGAAGTCGAGGAAGCCCGAAACCCGATGGGAGGTATGGTGGCGATCCACGGGTAATGGTCCACATGGACCCGGGGCTACGACCGGGGAGAATTTGAATCACACATCGAATCAGGGAAATTGCTGACTCCGAAGTGGACATAAACATTATGTCATGAAAAGTGCGAAATGGCGATATATGAAATCCCAATTTGATCATGAACCCTTGGATCAGTATTCCGAGGAGGAGCCTCTTTTGAAGAACTGTACGACAACGAGAGGCGCAAAACCATTGATGAGGTCTGCTAGAGAAGTCGAAGACCGATGTGTAATCACGGAGAATTTGAAGAGTGCAATGATGATCAAAATAGAGCACTCAAGAGGGTATGGAGCTTGATGGCGTGCATGCAGAGGCATAGCGAACATTGCATGTAAAAGGTGCATAGGCGCTATAAATACGGAGACGGAGGGAAGTGGGTTAGTTCTTCGGTGGGAATTCACGATTAGCTATTGGAGTTTCATGTGGTGATTCATGGGTGAAGAAAAATCAGAGTAGCGCAGCGAAAGCATGGTGGGAACATAACCCGGACATTGCAAATTATATGAGCAGAAAAGCAATAAGACAGACAGAGCAACGAAGTGGAGGAGAACAATGATAAAGTCAGGTAGAATACGTAAATGAACATCTATCGCTGTAATAAATTGTTAGCAAAGATTTATAATTTTGAGTGGTTTGGGAGGTGCTGGGAGGTATTTGTCCTCAAAGGTTCAAAGTGGAGTGCCGAACCACGGGAGTTAGTGCTTCCTTCTAGTTGGTGCTTGCTATGAAAAACTAGAAATTGATGCTTCCTTCTAGTTGGTGCTAGAGAAAGCGAGGAGAGTTGGTGCTCTGAAATAAGGTGCGACTTACAAAGTGAGGTTGTAACCTCATTGCCAAAGGTTGGTGCTCATATATGATGTCTTGTAAAAGAATGCAACGCTACTTATCCTTATAAAGAAAGAGGTTTATCCTGCATGTTCCCTCGGGGAAATATCTGTGTCTGTGTTTTACATATATGTGAATGATCTGGAGATTACTAATTTGTTTGTTCCCGCATTGTGATTAGCATTCAGTCTACAAAAGTTTAAGAACCATAATTGTTTAAGCCGTAAACAAGCAGTTCCTCTCGGTTGTTCAACTTAATTGGTATCAGAGTCGGCCCACTTTTATCTAAGGGTAGATCCTACCACAAACTTAAACATGTCAAACCATGAAGGAAATTCAATAATAAAGGCCCCTACGATTTCAATGGAATAAACTTACCTTGGAAAGTTAGAATGAGAGCCTGCATAATGGCTTTAGGTGCGGATGTTTGGGATGTAGAAATTTGGTTATATAAAATGGTGTACTAGCTAATAAGGTTACAAACTAGAATTTAGCTTCAATTCTAAAGCTATGAATGCTATCTTAAGTGGGCTTGCAGAGCAGAATTCATAAAATTTATGAACCTAGGGCCCTTAAAGAGTAATGGGATAAAACTCATTACTTGATTATAGAGGTAGTAGAGAAGGTAAAAGGATACAAGGAAACTTCAAACCTATAGAATCACATTGAGTTTAGGCAATTTGAGAGATGAAGGAAGATGAATTGTTGGAAAATACTTTCTACGAGTAGAAGAAATGGTACATGCAATCTGAGGGCACTTGGTGAAACAATTGGGGAACCTTCTTTAGTGAAGAAAATCTTGAGATCTCTCCTAGATAGGTTCAGCCCAAAGGTCTATGCTATTGAACTTAATGATCACGAAAACCACAGAGTTTGCAGCCAACTACCGAACTACTTGTACATATAGAAGTGAGAATAGTTAAAGATAAACCCACCTCGACATCATTTGAAGCGGAGACAAGAATAGGGATTACAGGCCCCAGAATAGTCAAAGCAAAATTTGTAAAGAGGCTGAAGAAGGGGCTTGAGGAAAAATACAAAGGTAAATTGCCCTTCAAAATTTGGCTGTGGTAGAATGGGGCATTTTGCTAACAAATATCCCCACAAAGGAAAGGAACAGACTTGAATAATGAGGGAGAAATACAAAACACGGAAATTTTCTTTAAAGAGAATAACTTTAAGAAAGTCCTACGTGTAAACAATGATGATGATCCTTGGGATGGTAAGGGATAATGATTCTTCTATTGAATATAAACTAAATGGCTTCACACTTATGGCCAAAGGGTCTATGACAATAATAGCACAAAGAGTGACATTAATGAAGAAGAAGTTGTGGTTGAAGGCATGGAAGGAGGAAGACAATGCATTAGAAGAGATTAGCCAGTTAAGAATCCAAAGAGCAGAGAAAGCAAAGACAATTTATTAAAAGCTTGATTCGAGAAAAGGCGATCAAAGAACACATTAGAGATCTTGTCCTACTAAAAAGTGCAAATTGGAAGGGGCAAAATGAAGAGATTACGAGCATCAACTATAGGAAAAGAAGGCAAGATGTGAATCATTTAGAGACAAAGTAGTGAAAACACGGAAATAAATGGAGAAATTTCAAACCTTGTATAATCAAAATATGTCAAAATTATCAAAGCCTAGGAAGGATTAACCACCATTCTGAATCAACAAAGGAGTCCCAAAATTTGAAATTTGGTTTGGGGTATGAAGAGGGATCAAACAGTGGTGGGAAGCGAGGAATTGAAGAACCTATCAAGTTTGTCAAAAGCCGCGACCGTGGTGATATGGAAACCCGAGGAAACAAAGGGGAGAGACAATCAACCACCAGAGATGAGTAAAGGAAAAGGTGCGAGGATTGAATCGAAGAACGAAGAAATAATGTTCTTTCTACTAAAGAGACATTATCGACCAATACATAAATCAATTTGTTCAAAGACAACCATTTTCGGTACAAAGAACTTTCTATGGCTATTGTTTCTATTGTTCTAACTTGATTCACGAGAAGGTATGGAATTGTTCCATACAAGACCTAGAAATGAGCAATTCGTTTCAAAGGAATAAATGCTTTACAACAAGGATGATACACTTTCGGAGTTAATAATTATGCATCACATGGAAATTTAACAAATTAAATTACGGGCCTTTATACAACAAGGATAGTAAGAAATAATCAACAGTCAATAGAAGTAAAGCAACAACGCAACAATAAGTTTGACTTATTGAATAATGAGGTTAGATACTACCGCATTAATGTAACTTTGTGGACATAAATCTATTATTTACATGGTTGGGGAACTATAAAGACGGTCGAAATCTCACAGTGGAAAATGTCAAGTTTTGGAAGAAGAAGAGAAGTAACAAGTGTGGATTAGTATTGCTCTATCAAGAAAAATGAAACCTTGGTACATATAGACAATGGTTTATCCAAACACATGACGGGATACAAAGACAAGTTTCTATAGCTAAGTGAGAAATGCGTCGAGCTGTAGCCTTTGGAAATGATGCTCGAGGAAAGTGGAAGAAGGGATGGTGAGCTTAAGTAATGGAAAGGGAAAAGCCCAAGATGTTCTTCTACTTGTGGATGGGGTGCAAGAGCATAATTTGCTTTCAGTGTAAGTCAAATGTGTAGGAGGATGTGAAGTGTTGATTTCCGCGTCCAAGGGATATAAGATAAAAATCACAACTAGGCTTCAGGGACAAGTGGTGGCCAAAGGCATAAAAGGAATGAGGAAAATAATGTATATGTCTTTGAAAGCAGAAGAATGTCATCTAAGCAAACATGATGAAAATTTGGTTATATGGCATAGGAGACTAGGACATCTAAACTTTGACCATAATCAAACTTAGAAACCTTTGGCTGATATTAAAGATCTTCGAAATGACAAAGCCCCAAGATTGAGTGGCAAATACATCAGCGAGAACAAAAGCGAGAGCCTTGATTATAAGTCCAAAGTTTCACTTCAGCAGGAGAAACCACTCCAGCTAGTTCATATGGTTTTATGTGGACCATCAAGGCAGGAGAGGCATAGAGGGAAAGAAAACTACTTCATGTTGGTGTCGATGATTACCAGTGAGACTTACATGGGTTTACTTGCTCAAAGAAAAAGATGGAAACATTTGAAAATTTAAAATGTGCAAGGCTTTAATAGAGACCCAAATAGGCAAGAGGTTAAAGGTAAGATCAGATCGGGGGAGGAGAATTTATGTCAAGAAACTTAAATAATTCTCTGATGAACCTTAGAATCAAGAGAGAGAATACACAATCCCAAGAACTCCACAACAAAATGGAGTTGTTGAGAGCAAAAACAGAGCGATTACAGAAATGGCCAGTCAATGATGAATGAGAAGACATTGGTCAAAACTACTGGGTAAAAGCAATACACACATCCCAGTCCATGTAGCAAACAAAGCTCACCTCAGAGACCACAAGTGACCACAGACCCTTATGAACTATGGTTTGGAATGACCTGCCCCTCAATTAAACACTTGGCGGAGAGTCTTTAGAATTAAATGCTACATCAAAAATAATGACAAAACCTACAACCAAAATATGATAGCCGGAAGGATAGAATTATTTTCTTAGAATTTATACCACAAGCGATGGAATCTGAATGCTATAATAAGAGGCTTCATAAAATGGTTGAAATTTATTGATGTAAAATTGATAGAAGGAATCCCAGCAAGAGAGGTGTATGAGTAATGGAGTCTTCTATAGAGAACCGCATTTGAAGATGAAGATGAAGAGCGAGGTCCAAAGAATCGAGGAAAGCGAACTACAGATGAGATGAAGAGCTGGAACACTAGGGCAGGACTCAAATCCCAGAAGTCAACTTCCCTAGAATTCCCTCCCTCCGATCTGATCCAAAAGGAATCATCCACGCAAGTCAAATAGTGGGAAAAAGAAAGGGGTACAAACCCGAGGCCCAATCAAAACCATTAGAACAATCCTCCTGCATAGCTCTCCTTATCCATCTTTGGAGACGGGAAATTTTAATGGGGCAGTACAGATGATCTTGGGTTAAAAGCAATGAATGAAGAACAGTGATTAGAGAAAACCAATACATGGGGAGATGGTTCCAAAGACGAAGGTAAAAAGCGTCAGCTAGCTCCAAATGGATCTTTAGAATAAGATGAATGAGCAAGGACAAATTATCAGGAACAAAGCGAGAGGTTAGTCTTTAAAGGCTATGCTCGGATAGAAGGGCTGGATTTTGATGAAGCATTTGCACCGTAGCAATATTAGAAACTATAAGAATGTTTCTGCTTACTTATGCTTGTCACTTGCTGCCACTACAGGAGTCATGAATGGACATCCAAAATTACATTGCTTTCTCAATGGAGATTTAGGTGAATGGATCTACATGGAACCCAGGAAAGGGTTTCAAATTGTCGATAACCCTGACTTAGTATACAAGTTGAAGAAACATATGGTTTAAAACAAGCCCCTCGAGGCTAGTATCCTGGTGAATCTGATATCCTCAAAGAGACAAAGGGTTCAAAGAGAGGAACAATGCATGTAACAATCGTATATTAAGACAGGAGGACAATGAGTTGCTCATGCGATATAGTCTATATAGATGGCTTATCATCTTTGGATGTAATAAGAACTCACTAGTACAATGGTTTGCTTACATGGAGTTTGAATTTAAGGATATCTATGATAGGAGAAGCTATCCCATTTCCATTCTACAAAATTACTCGAGGAGTCCAGATGGGATCTTCATTTCTCGAGGAAAATATTTAAGAGAAATCTTTGAAAAGGTTTCAAATGGAAGATTCTAAACACTGGAATTTTCTATAGTAGGGATATAGAATTAAACAAGGATGATGAGATTCCACTGATGCTGTAATCAAATCATATCCGATCAATGATAGGAGGAAGTGTTGTACATCCCACAACATCTATTGACATAATGCATCTTTGTAGGAATGGTAGGAGAGATATCGAGTTGCTCCTAAGCAGTCATTTTACAAGATGTCAAAGGGATATTGGTACTTAAAAGCAATGACTTATAGTGCATGGTATCCCAAAAATAAAGTCTTCGTGTTGCTTATTGGTCTGATTAGATAGGTGTGTTGATGAGAGAAAAAGCACGATTGGAGGCATTCTTCTTGGGTAATTCCTTGGTAGCCTGGCTTGAAATGCAAAAGCGAGGTTCCATTTCTTTATCAACCCGCAGTGAGAATTACATTCTTCTTGCTACACACTTTATAGGTATTATGGATGATTCCCGGACACTTGCAGACTTGGAATTAAAATACGTTGCACCGATCCCTCTTTATTGTAATAACACTAGTGCTATCGATTATGTCTAAAAATCTATATTCCACTCCAAGACCAAACATATCCCATCAAATATCATTTTAAGGCGAGGTCCGCAATCGATTCGAGGTCCTAGTACACATTTCCACCTTGAGAACAAATTGGAACCTTATTTACCAAACTAATAGAGACGTTTGAATATCTTAGACATAAGCTAGGTGTCATTTTGTTCCACACCTAAAAGAGTCCATCTTGTTAGGGGAGATTTGTATTACTTAATAATCTAATGCCTCCTACATTTCATAAATCAGCTGGGAAAGAATGTTCTTATTGACATTGATGTCAAAGGGAGAAAAAATAACAGTTTTGGGTGCCTTTGTTGCCATCAATACCAAAGGGGAGATTGTTGGCAAATGTTTACAAAGTAGTGTATGCTTGTCATTGATGGCAAGCTTCGGAGGAACAGCGTTGAAAGCCTTGACAAAGGCAAAGCTCAAGATCTGAGATTTGCAAGAGAAGGAAGGCAGAGATCCACAACCACAAGATCTCATTCAAATTTCAGAAAAGGCGAGGCCTTAGGATGGAATGAGAGTTGCGAGGAGATATAAATATCAGGGAATTGAGGATAAAGGATTTCTATATATACCGAGTTCCCTTTCGATAGCGAAACCCAGAAATCATGATATGTGATTTGTGATTTGTCATATTACGTTAAGAAACAAGCTTGGGAGATATGGACCGTTGATTTTTCCTCATGGGAGAATCGGAATCGGAGTTTCCAGTCGTGAACAATGACAAAAGGCAGTAGCGATACGATTTAGCGATTGTCGGCCATTCAAATCAGCGAGGATACGGATGGAACCATTCGTGGCAGCCAGGAGGCCTCATGAAGTTTAGGGATGGGATTTCATAATGCAAAGAGAACACAATGCAACGAAAACCAGATTTCATTCTTCAGGTATCTCATTTGAATCCGACAGATCAGATCAATAAGTGATCTATACCGTCGATCCAACACACATCAGCGGTCCACGTCACTTGAGGGACCGCATTAACAACCCGGAATGACAATTGGCGAGCGGATCTAACGCCGGGCTCATGCAATTCGAGGAGTCCAGTGACCGTGGCGAGATCTAGCACCGCATTAATGGAAAACCACGAGTGGCTGTCCCGGTGAGAGGCATCGGTGATCGAGACTTTGATATATCAAGAACCTGCTTTAGCGGCTCAAAATTACGATATGTGATTTTCGCATTAAAATCAGTCGTTGGATAAGAATGAGATCACGGATAGTTGATCTCGTCCTTCGTGAATTCGGGGATCGGGAATCCGGAGGCATGTGCATAGTGACGCCAGCCGAAACCAGATGAGAGACGTCCAGTCAGTCATGTGACAGCAGTCTTATGGAATGAGCCTATAGCGGTGGGGCTAATGGCGTGGAAAGAAACATCCCGGTGTCAGGGAGTTGGAGAGGTGAGAACTCTCTACATAAGGAAGTCACAGAGAAACCTAAACCCAGGTAGGAGGTATAGGTGACAATCCACGAGGTACTTGGTCACATGGACCGGAGCTCAACCGGGGAGGAGGGTTGAAGCACATGTGAATGAAATGGAAGCACAAGTGGACATAAAGTTATATAAAGCCAGTGCAAAATCGCGAGATAGGAAATCCCGATTTGATCATGAACCGTTGGATCAAGAAATGATGGGAGGGCTACTGAGACCGCGACAGAGACTACCAAAACCATTGATGACATCTGCTAGAAGTCGAAGAAGACCGATGTATAATCACGGCTGAGAAGAGTCATGATGATGATCAGATAGCGCACTCAAGAGGTGGAGCTTGATGAAGCAGAGTCTTCATGCAGAGGCATGAAAACATTGCATGCAAAAGGTGCATAAATGCTATAAATACACGGAACCCGGAGGAGATTAGGTTGGATTTATTCTGAGGTGGGAATTTCACGGTGGCTATTAGGTTTATTTGTAGTGATTCCTTGGGTGAAGAAGAATCGGAGTGGCACAGCGAAAGCATGGAGGGCGATAGCTTGGGACATTACACCGATGATACGGCTGAGAAGGCAATAGAATTGACCAAGGAACAACAAAGTGGAAGTGACGATGATAAGTCCGGTTAGGCCATGAAGTGAAGACATCATATCAACATAATAGAAATTCGATATGAATTTATATTTGAGTGGATTTAGGAGGTGCTACAGGGAGGAATTTATGTTGTCCTCAAAAGGTTCAAGTGGGTGCTTGAACAGGGGAGTTAGTGCTTCCTTCTAGTTGATACTAGATAAAACTAGAATTCGATTAGCTACCCTTCTAGTTGTAGTGCTAGAAAGCAGAGAGTTGGTGCTCTGTTGAGTTGCGACTTACCAAAGTGAGGTTGTAACCTCATTATGAGTTGGGTCTCATATGTATTGTCACACATAAAAGAATGTAGCAAAGTACTTATCATATAAAATAAAGAGGTTTTATCCTGCATGGAGTTCCCTGGGGAAAATATACATCTGATGATGTTTTTCATATATGTGAATGATCTTGAAAGTGCCATTGTTTATTTCCACCATATGTGAATGATGCTGAAAGTGCCATTGTTTATTTCCCTGCATTATTGTGATTAGCATTCAGAGTCTCTACAAAAGTTTAAAAGAACCATAATTGTTTAAGCACGTAAACAACTGATTCACCCCCCCTCTCAGTTGTCCAACAGTAGGGACATAGAGTGAGGCCCACATAACATAGGTAGCCAACTTGGGTGATCGACCCCAAGACCCCATGCATGAAGCTCAAAGTTCTCACCACTTGAGCTAGCCCTCCAAGGAGGTATTCAATACAGAGCTTATAATTCAATTCTAGACAAATATAATGCTAGAGAACCTAAACTTAAATCCAATAGTCATAAACAAACACTACAATATGAAATAATGGAAATATCTATGACAATAATTATGTTAAGGCGAGCATTAATTTTTTTTCCAAGGAATGCATACAAAAAAATGCAAGGGAATGATGAATCATTCGATTTTGAAGTTAATGAGATTTTATGATAACAAAGACACCAAAACATTATGAAAGTAATGAGTATACATTAACATGAGGCCCTCTCCTTGTTTATTTGTCTCTTTTGTCCCCCATTTCATGCTCATTCTACGCAATTTAACTCTTTGCAAGTACCACTAGTACACAATGGGTAATTAATGACTACGTGACCAAAAATGTTAGTCATGACAGTGTTATACTACCAAATTTGAGCAATTTTAAATAACACAACTAAAAATGACTAACTTAAACGACCAATTTAGTCCAAGGACAAAAAATATGACTAGATAACAACTACATGATTATGAATTAGTAGTACTTATGTCGATGACTTGACATAACCACATAACTTGCATTCCCTCGTGCTTAGGAATATTATGGTCTTCAACATCCTCAAAATTTATTTATTTTGTTTCTTTATTTACACCTTATATATTGATGTTTCGCAAATGTTTATATATTAATTTCAATCCAAATTTGACTAGCATTACTTACTATTATTGGATCAAGTGGTTAAGTGCATTGTACAATAATTTGTCTGCAATCAACGTCATATAATCTACAATATATTATAGTTCATGAACATCACCAAATTAATGTTATATGTCATCAATACCCAACCCAACATCATGATGACAACAATTGAGATGGAATATTAAGAGACACTCTCTCTCTCTATATATAAGTTATATATATTATATGTTATAGTTATAATTAGTATTAAAATATAATGCAATTATATTAATACATTAAAAAACAACCAAAAAAACAAAAAACAAATGAAAATAACATATAATAAAAACAACCCCAAAAACACAATGCAAA